>LNAC01000027.1:6394757-6485232 GCA_002007465.1 Ailurus styani | reverse complement strand
TAGCCTGACAAAAAAAAAAAAAAAAAAGAATACAGAACAGAATCAAGCAAAAAAACAGATTGGCTGCAAAAACTCAGAAGCTTCCTGGACATGAGGATTGCAGACCCATTATACCTGAGGATCTGATGACATGGACCTGGGTCCAGGGGTGACAGGCGCAGAGACCACCCCATTTGGAAAGCATGGCCTCAAGGCCACCACTGCCAGACTATAAAACTGGACTCACTTTACGCCCATTTTCAAGAGACACAAATCACTCCCAGTGTTTGTAGCTCGAAATTTCATAAGATTTAAACTCAGTCATCTGAGAACATGGCTCCAAATTTGTTTGGAAAGGTTACTTCGAATTGCTTGACATGGTGCAACTAAAAAGGTCCTGGTGAACCAGATGGGTTCAGAATACAAACATGATAAAAATTGGGGAAAAAAAAAAAGTTATTTGGTAGGGAGAGGCAGAAGGAAAGAATGTGGTTTGGGATTGGGAGGGGGAAAAAAAGGTAAATAAAGCCCACAGTTCACTACTTTTGAGTTACATATGGGCATTCTAGGTATATATTTGGTATTTTTTAAAACCTGGATTAAGGAACCCTTCATGTTAGTGTATCTAAAAAATTAAACCTGTGAACTCAATTTAAATGTCACTGAATGACTGATTTATTAAGTTTATAACTTGAAAATGAAAAATGTATTTAAAATTTTAGAAAATCCATAAATATCAGGTTTAGAAAAGTTAAGTACTTGGAAAGATTTATTAGATAATCTAAGTACTTAAAAATGAATACTAAATTTATAAGTACAATTTAAATTAAAGAGATCTTAAGTGCAATTTAAAGGGATCTTAAGCTATATTAAAAAAAAAGAACCCAAACCTCTGAAACGTAATTGTTAAGAATGTGTTCAATGTGAGTTTGAAACTGCTTTAACTCGTAACTTTAAAATAAATCTAGGGCGCCTGGGTGGCTCAGTGGGTTAAAGCCTCTGCCTTCGGCTCAGGTCATGATCTCAGGGTCCTGGGATCCAGGCCTATATCGGGCTCTCTGCTCGGCAGAGAGCCTGCTTCCTCCTCTCTCTCTCTGCCTGCCTCTCTGCCTACTTGTGCTCTCTCTCTCTCTCTGTGTCAAATAAATAAATAAAATCTTTAAAAAAATATTATAAATCTAATTTTTTTGTAAAAAAAAAATGCATCCTGAATCACACACACACACACACACACACACACACACACACAAACACAAACAAACACATATACTGCTTAGTGTATTTACAAAAGTTCTGCATGATGCCAGTTTCTATACAACATGTTCACATAAGAATTAGAATTCTTGGCAATCATTTAATTCAACACCTTTTCAGACAGAAAATTGAGACTTACTAACTCTGAATGCTGCAGTCAAGATTACTCATCCTAATGACAAAATTAACCAATATTTCTCATGTCTAAGTCACTGCATGTTTTACTACACACTGATACCAATTCCATTCTCAAATGTAAACTGTCAATGAAAAATAAGTCAGAGTTCCATCATTATTCACCATAGTCCCTATTAAGATAAAAATTACTGATTACATTAATTAAGCAGATAGAGAACAACCTCACTACTATATTCAGAGAGGTAGACAAATTCAATGGAAATATTAATGGCCCCTCCACATGGGAAAAGAGAAAAGAGACTACTTAGTATCTGAATGGTCTATCATATCTGCCTGTGGAGAGAGTCAAAGATTATGAATGCCTAAAACAGACTGAAATAAACTCTCACTCCCTACTATTACATTGCCACCAGTAGTAGATTGTTGAATGCCAGGAAACATACTAAATGTACAGGATTTCTTCTCTTAAAACACTGAACAGTGAAAAGACTGAAAGCTAAATAAAAATTCAAGTGACCATTTCATACCAGAAACCAGTATCCAATGATGAACACTTGTATTTTCTATCAAACTACAGAAGTTATCCATTTAGTTTACACCCTATGGTTTAAATGCTTAAGCCCTGTCAATGGTTACTCTGGAGGTTTCTAGGTAACAGAGAACAGCTGTGGTCTAAGTTTCACTTTTCCCAGGAGGGATAAAAATGCATGGACACACACTGGGCTGTTGTGTGACTGTATTCAAACTTGTCCTCTACTTACATTACTTCACTGGGCTCTCAGCTGACCTCAGCACAACTGAAAATATTAGTATAATCATAAGTGTAACATAAACCTTCCCTGTAACTACCTTACTAATATACAAGAAAATTTTAAATGATGTCTGCCTTTACATAATTTGAGTGGTTCCCCTAAAATCAAAACCAAACAACTAAAGACCGATTAGGACACCTATCCCTCAGTTTTATGATTATATACCAAAAGGACAAACCAAGTAGTATATACTATTTGCTTTTATGTTTTATTAAATTAGGTATATTAATACTGTATTTTCAAAGAAAGATTTTCAAAAACATTTTATTTATCAACAAGCATCATCTCATGGGAAAACAGGTTCTTTTTCTTAAAAAAACTTTGAGATAAAATTATTTATTTTTCTGTTAAAAATACAATTTTTGTATCCCATTCCACAATCCAAATCTAAATTAAAGTATCTATTTTGAAATTTTTGGCAGGTACCTATTTACATATATTTTTTAAAGATTTTATTTATTTATTTGACATACAGAGAGAGATTACAAGTAAGCAGAGAGAGACAGGGAGAGGAGAAAGCAGGCTCCCTGCTGAGCAGAGAGCCCGATGCGGGCCTCGATCCCAGGACGCTGAGATCATGACCTGAGCTGAAAGCCGAGGCTTTAACCCACTGAGCCACCCAGGCGCCCCTATTTACATATTTTTTAAATATTTTAAGTTTGCTCTTTTTTTTTTTTAAGTTTTTTAAGTAGGCTCCACACCCAACATGGGACTTGAACTCACCACCCTGAGATCAAGAGTCGTATGCTCTACCAACTGAACCAGCCCGATGGTCCTGGCAGGTACTTAACTGACTTAGTATGTTCCATAACAAACAATACTTTAAAAAGTAGTAATATTTCCAAAGGTCATGTTTCATCCTAGTTATAATATTTTATCACAGATGTTATCTTCAAGTTAGTGCTGATGACCAAGCACATTAACTGCTCTCTGACAGTAAAAGCTGATCTATTTTATCTTCACCTCAAGGTCTGTCTACAGGTATAAATTGCTTATATGTAAAGGTTGATTTTACTTCTTCCCTAGGATACCACAAACAGTGGATGGCAACAAATGAAGATGGGGTAGCAGGTGGTATAATACTGATGTTGGACAAACAAGGTCCTCACTGAATATCCAGAAATGTCACAGCACTGGCAAGCTCATGATAAAGACCAGCAGAGTCATCACAGACTTCAAGGGCTCTTCTTTTACATCTTAAATATCTATGCATCTTATACATCTTATGTATCAAAAAAAGTTGTAACATAAAAACAGACAAGCTGGGTATTTTTTAAGTTCTATAATATGCTATGATTAACCTCTTAATATGGGAATTTGCTTATTTATGTAGTCACACTCAAGTATTCATCCCAGTTTAGTCAGAAATCAGTGGCCTATCATTTAAAGGTTTTCAAAATGGCAGACTATCACCCACAACTGATGTCAAAACTGTGAAAAAAAATTTAACACATCTCCTAAAATAGCTATTATTAATGTGAAACGCCTTATATGTTTCTTTCTTCCACTGTTGAAACTACCTTATTATTTAAGACAACATTTACCAAACTTGGCATCACAGCCTTAATGGGTATTCAAGCAAACATGTGAACTGTGTATTTTACATGAGATTCATTGCATCTTAATCACATCTTAATTTCTTAAACTGACATGGATTAAAGACTTTAACGTAAAGAGCAAAATTTTAAAAATTTTAGAAAAAATATAAAAGAAAGTCTTTATGACCTTTAGGATATTTCTTAAGCACGATTCTCAAAGCACACACTATAAAGGACTGATGAATTAAAATTAAGAACTTCTGTTCAAGAGATAATATAAACTGAGCGAAAAGACAAACCACAAACTAGAAGACCCATTAAACATGTATTATTATATAGGTATATGTACGTATATACTTATATACGTACATATAGATGCCATACATAAAGAATAAATACATATAAAGAATTTTTTTTGACATCAGTAACAAAGAGGCAAACAAAGCAATGAAAACAAAGGACAATAAATGGACCTTACACAGAAAAATATATATATTTATATATAGGCTATATATATACATATATATGTATAGCCAATAAAAACAACATATGAAAACCTGTTCAATTTTATCAGTAAAAAACAAAATAGAATTTAAAGCCACAGTATAGGGGCAGCTGGCTCAGTCAGTAGAGAATGTGACTCTTAATCTCAGGGTTGTGAATTTAAGCCCCCACATTCCAAGTAGAACCTACTTAAAAAAAAGTAAAAGAAAACCATAATATAGCATTTAACATCCACCTGTATAGAAAAAACTAAGTATGGAGAACCAGAATTCTTATAAAGTACTGGTAGAAATATAAATTGATAGTTAAATCACCCAAGATCTAGCAATCTTATCATAAATATAAAATTGATATAAACTCTTACATATGCAACACTATAAGGCTTTCATACAAAAAAAAGGAAAAAAAACTTGAGAATTGAAAGGAAAATGGAAATCTGTGGACTAGTTACCAGTGGAGTATGACAGTAAAAACTGTAGCCAAATGCAGCCACATTAACAGTACAAATAAATATGTATTGTATTCCAAATATAAACTCACACTTTACGGTATTTTCTTGATATATTTTTTTGGTAATGAGTATGTAACTTTTATAATTAGAAGAGCTAAAATTTTAATAGTGATAAAAAGGTTTTCATATTGGGGCACCTGGGTGGCTCAGTGGGTTAAAGCCTCTGCCTTCAGCTCAGGTCATGATCTCAGGGTCCTGGGATCGAGTTCTGCATCGGGTTCTCTGCTCAGCAGGGTGCCTGCTTCCCCCTCTCTCTCTCTGCCTGCCTCTCTGCCTACTTGTGATCTCTCTCTGTCAAATAAATAAATAAAATCTTTAAAAAAAAGGTTTTCATATTAGCTTTCATCTTTCACAGAGACATGATCTATATTCATCTCAATAATGGATGACTCAGCAACAGATCAAGTTCCAATCAAAGCAGGTTCTCACCTTACTCCCTATTTGCAAAAAGTTAAAAAATATCTCAACTCTCAATTATATATCCCTAAGAATGGCACCAAGTATTAATGGCTGTTAGACAGCTCTAGATATTTAGATCAAATATAGACCCCAAAATAGTGGTAAACCTCCTTACTGCGATACTGTGTTCTAACACACAGCGATACTGTGTTCTGCGATACTGTGCTCTAATGTGTTAGATACTCTTAATAAGATCATCTCTCTTTAAAAGTTGGATGGATAGAAATGCCAATCAAAACTACGATGAAATATTACCACACACCATTAGGATGGCTACTATTGAGGAAGCGAGGGAGGAAAGATGAGAAAGTGTTGGCAAGGAGGTGGAGGAACTAGAATCTTTGCACCCTGTTGACAGGAATGTAAAATGAAAACAGTATGGTGGCTCCTCAAAAAATGAAAATTACCATGTTTGATCCAGCAATCCTACTTCTAAGTGCTTATCCAAAAGAATTAAAAGCAGGATCTCAAAGAGATATTTGTACACCCTTGTTCACAGCAACGTTATGTACCACAGCCAAGAGGTGGAAGTAATGCAAATGTCCATCAGAGGATAATAAACAAATGTGGTCTATACATATCATGGAAATATTATGCAGCCTTTAAAAGGAACCTTGAGGCCACCTGCCAAGTGAAATAACTCAATCACAAGACAAAATACTGGATGATGCCACTTAAATGAGGTATCTAAGGTAGTCAGATTCATAGAAATAGAAAGCAGAATAGTGGTTACCCGAGACTGGGAAGAGGAAGAAATAGAGAGTTGTTTAATAGGTATAGACTTTGTTTCATCGTATGAAAAAGTTCTGAAGAGCCAATGTACAACAATGTGAATATACTTAACATTACCAAATAATACACTTTAAAAATGTGTTAAAATGGTAAATTTTGTTATGTGCACAGTTTAGTCCCTTAAATTGATAGTTTATCCTTACGATAAAAAAAAAACTGTGATAGGATCAAGCTATTAAACATGCCAAATATATTTCTTTTTTTTTTTTTTTTTTTTTTNAAGATTTTATTTATTTATTTGACACAGAGAGAGAGAGAGATCACAGCAAGTAGGCAGAGAGGCAGGCAGAGAGACAGGGAGAGGAGGAAGCAGGCTCCCTGCTGAGCAGAGAGCCCGATGCGGGCCTCGATCCCCGGATGCTGAGATCATGACCTGAGCCGAAAGCAGAGGCTTTAACCCACTGAGCCACCCAGGCGCCCGCCAAATATATTTCTGATAGGACTCTTGAGAAAGACACTTGGAATCACAAAAATAATCACACTAGATTTATCACAGTCATGAAATAAATTTCTTGCATTTCATTTCAAAAATTGAGTAATTCTCCCCTATGGCCAGCACACTGCATGGCAGAAAAACAATCTTCTATACAATGCTCATTTTATGTGCAGCAGCAATATAAAGACATATGCTCACTATGCTTTGTGTTAGGTTCATAATTTTTGCTATTTTGAACACCACTGAATCAAAATCTGGAAGCATACAGTAAACAAATAAGTATTTCCTTAATAAATTTGTAGCTATTCTCAATCAGAACTGATTTCAAAGCATATTTTCCAGTTCATGTTACAAAGTGATTATCACCTATCTAATACTTAGTAACAACTAACATCTTATAGTTAGATATCAACTGACAGCTAATGCTTAGTGATTACCATGTACCAGAAACATTTCTAATTGCTTTATGTATATTAACTCATTTAACCCTCATGATCACCTCATGAAGTTGGCACTGTGATTCTATTTTTACAGATAGGGAAACTGAGGCACAAGGAGATAAGTCTTGCCCAAGGTCTCAGAATGAGGCATTAAGGAGCAGTTTGACTCCAGACTCCTTGCTCTTAATCATGACACCTACCAGCCTCTAAATCAAAGGTTGGGAAACTTTTTCTTTTTAAAGCCAAACAAAAAATATTTCATGCTTTACAGGTGATAGGATGTGTTGCAACTAAGCTCTGCTGTTAGCAGTGGAAAAGTAGCCCTAGACAACACACACACCATATGAACACACAAGCATGGTGTTTTCCCATAAAACTATTTATGGACACTGAAATTTTAATTTCCTATGATTTTCACATAGCATGAAATATTACTCTTATTTGATTTTTTTCAATTACTATATTAAAAAAATAAAAAGATGGGGGGCACCTGCATGGTACAGTCAGTTAAGCTACTGACTCTTGGTTTCGCCTCAGGTCATGACCTCAGTGTCATGAGATCAAGCCTCACGTCAAGCTCCATGGTCAGCACAGTCTGCTTGGGACTCTCTCTCCCTCTGCCCCTCCCTCCATACTCTCTCTCCCTCTCTTTAAAATAAATAAATCTGAAACCAAAAAAACAACAAACAAAAACAAAAAACACACCTCTCCTTACTCACCCTGATGGAAAATCCCTTTTGGCTTAGTCACAAAAAGAATATAAATGGATGAGCTAATTCCTACCATGGGCAGAACAGTTCCCTATCTATGCCACCTTTTGTTTCTGGCAAACAGAGAGAATGCTGAGGGAAAAGGGAGGAAGAAGGATGGGCTTAGTAGAAAAGGAGATTCAATTAGGGGTAAGGAAAGAGGTTAGATCAGAAAGGAAATTAATTAAGCCTTGCAGCTGTCCTATACAGGCTGTCCTCAACTTTAAAAAGGCTTTCGTATCACAGTCATGGCTCTAGGAATTTAGGCCTCTTTCCATAGTCTCCTTTGGGGGTAGAGGTAAAGCATTCCAGGTAGATATTTCATTTCAGAAGACAGGGTTGCAGAGGGAAAGGGAAAAGTACTCCCAATGTTGAGATTTCATGCATACTTTCCCAAAGAAAAAAACCAAAACACAAAAATATAATTTTCTGTAAATCCAACTATACAATAAGTCGAATTGATTTCAGAGGGCCAACTGGGAACCTCTGTAACAAACTCAGAATACATCTTCTCCAAAGGCAACTAACTGATTTACAAGTGAACCTCAGAATTTGAGCCTACCCATATTTCTGCAGAAGTTTGAATTTTATTTATATAATATTTTAATATGAATAGAATCATAAAAATACTAGATACTATGTATTAGATGTTTCTTTTTTTTAAGATTTTATTTATTTATTTGACAGAAAGAGAGCACAAGTAGGCAGAGCAACAGGCAAAGGGAGAGGGAGAAGCAGGCTCTCCACGGAGCAGAGAGCACGACGTGGGACTCGATCCCAGGACCCTGGGATCATAACCTGAGCCGAAGGCAGTGGCTTAACCGACTGAGCCACCCAGGCACCCCAATTAGATCTGTTTCTATTTGCATTTTATATTTATGTCACTCTATAATATATATTTGTATTTACATTTTAGCTACAGTTGAATCCTCTTCTTAGGGAAGTAGCGTTTAAATTTACATACTATTCAGATGAAAGGGGGCCAAAATAATATAGTATATACAACTCAGCATCAACATATATGTACTAGGAGCTAGAGACAGGCAGTTCAAAATATGTACGAGAAAATGGCACGGATATGAAAAGCAAGGAGGAAAAAAAAACCATAACAAATAAAAGCAAGGATACATACTGCTGGACTAAAATAATCATATATACTTTATAGGAATTTTCCCATCTTTTATTTTTTCCAGTAAAAAAATATGTATAAATATAATAAACATATTTAGATATACTATTTCAAAATATATATTCCCAAATACAATTAGCCAATAATGTAAACAATATAGATGGAACTAGTGATTCACAAAATCCTTTCCAAAACTAAGCCATCCTCTCCTACCTGTTGAAATGGCTTTCTAATGAGATTAAGACACCTATTTCAGAGCAAACAAGCAGGAGCCAACCTAATGTACAATAAAAAATAACTGATACATCTGGAAATTTTAATTTGACAGCTATTAAACTGTCAGAACAGCAAGTAAAAACAGAAAGGTAGAGATATTTATGCATCTAAATTAAAGACTCACACAGGTTTATCTTTCAACATTACATCTAGAAACTGAACTCCAGGGGTGCCTGGGTGGCTCAGTGGGTTAAAGCCTCTGCCTTCGGCTCAGGTCATGATCTCAGGGTCCTGGGATCGGGTCCCGCATCAGGCTCCCTGCTCGGCACAGAGCCTGCTTCCTCCTCTCTCTCTGCCTACTTGTGATCTCTCTCTCTCTGTGTCAAATAAATAAATTAAAAAAAAAAAAAAAGAAACTGAACTCCATTCTTTACCAAAAAATTCCCCAAATGAAATCTGAAAGATTATCTAAGAACATAACTTGAGAGGCACCAATGTTTTGATTTACAAATGCTTTTCTGAGTAAACCTAATCATGCTAGAAAGAGAATGGGGGGGGGCGCCTGGGTGGCTCAGTCCTTAAGCATCTGCCTTTGGCTCATGTCATAATCGCAGNGGATCCGGGATCGAGCCCCGAGGGGGGCGGGGGGGGGGGGCCTAGCAGGGAGCCTGCTTCTCCCTCTCCCACTCCCCCTGCTTGTGTTCCCTCTCTCACTGTCTCTCTCTGTCAAATAAATAAAATCTTAAGAAACGAAAAGAAAGGAGGAAAGAAGGAAAGAAAGAGAATAGGGTATCCTATGGTAAGAACTATCTTGATTCATATTTCCTTTCACAAATTAGTAACTTGACATTGTGGTGTATAAATCATTCTTTTATTAATCCATCTAAATAAATCCTTGACTAATTTGATAACAATTCAGTAAATTAATAAAAATAATTCATTTAAGTAGTAAATATGAGGACCAGAAGCTGTCTCACAAAATTCAACTTCAAATAGCTTGACCTATTTCTTTATTCCATTTGTTTCTGATATATTCTACTGGAACAATTTTTCCAGGATTCATAGTAAATGAAAGTAAGAATTCATTAAAAAGGTCTGTCAACATGACTTTGCAATTTTGAAAAATAACAGCTAGGTTATTAACTCACAAAATGTCAGCTGAGGATATATCCAATAGGATTATCTTTAGGCCAATACATATAAAATAATGGATTCTTGGGGCACCCAAGTGGCTCAGTCAGTTAAGCGTCCAACTCCTGATTTCGGCTCAGGTCATACCTCAGGGTCGTGAGATCAAGCCCTGCATGGGACTCCACACTGGGCATGAAGCCTGCTTAAGATTCTCTCTCTCTCTTTCCCTCTGCCCCTTCCCCTCACCCAAGCTCACGCTATTAAAAAAAAAAAAAAAGTAAATCAGTAAGATGTATAAATTAAATGCATACTCTTAAGAATATTAAGAGAACCCGGGGCGCCTGGGTTGCTCAGTTGTTAGGCATCTGCCTTCGGCTCCGGTTGGGATGGAGCCCCACGTCGGGCTCCCTTCTCGGCAGGAAGCCTGCTTCTCCCACTCCCATTCCCCCTGCTTGTATTCCCTCTCTCACTGTGTCTTTCTGCCAAATAAATAAATAAAATCTTTAAAAAAAAGAGAGAATATTAACAGAACCCACATAACATTTTGGCCTGAGCTCACTGAATTTGCTTGAAACAGAAAGATAGTATTGCATACTATATAATCCATCTCTATCCTTAAAAGTAAATGTTACAGGCGCCTGGGTGGCTCAGTCAGTTAAGTACCAGACTCTTGATTTCCGCTCAGTTCATGATCTCAGAGTCAAGATCGAGCCCCTCTCCCCCACTCACTGGGTATGGAGCCTGCTTAAGATTCTCTCTCCCCTTCTCCCTTTTTCCTCTGCCCCTTCTCCCCCTACTCATGCATGCATGCTTTCTCTCTTAAAAAAAAAAAAAGGAAATGTTAAAATCAGTGAAGGTATGACATGCACTAGATTGCAGATGAGGTAAATATGCTTAACAGAAAAAATGAATTAAGGAGTGAATATAGCATATTTAATATCAACATTTACTCATTTTCCATAAAGGCAACTCTGACACACTTAAATATGTAAATAAACTCAGTAAATATGAGCTTTATTCATTGATTCAACATATATTTACTAAACGCCTATTAAGTCCCAGACACTCTTTGAAAGAATGGTAATACTGCCCGGTGCATGGGTGGCTCAGCTGGTTAAGCATCTGCCTTTGGCTCAGGTCATGGTCCCCGAGAGCCCCTGATTGAGCTCTCTGCTCAGCAGGGAGCATGCCTCTCCCTCTGCTGGTGCTCTCTCTCTCCCTCTCGCTCTGTCAAATAAATGAATAAAATCTTTTTTAAAAAAGGGGTAATATTGCAATAAAAAAGATCCTTACTAGGGTGGGAGGGTAGGGATAGGGTGGCTGGGTTGTGGACACTGGGGATGATTTGGGCTATGGTGAGTGCTGTGAAAGGTGTAAGCCTGATGATTCACAGACCTGTACCCCTTGGGCAATAATAAAAAAAATAAATGAATAAATAAAAACAAAGACCAAGATTTAATCTGAATGTATATTTACCCAAATATATTGAGTCAATAAATCTGAGTTTTCTTAGAAGAAATCTGAATATTTTCTTGAATCATCAGAATTAAAGTAATATTTTGCACACACACACAAAAAAGATCCTTCTTGAGCTTCTTAGAAGAATGATTAATTTAGTGTTCTACTCAGCACCAGGAACTTTAAGTAGATTATCTCACAACAATGCTTTGAATAAAGTACTATTATTACCTCTACTTTATGGATAAGAAAACTTGAGGCTATGAAGTTATTTGCCCACAGCTGGTAAGTGGTAAAAAATAGTCTAACTCCAGTGGTTAAGAATCTGGGTTTTGTGGGAGTTTAAGTTTTATTTGTAATCTCTACATCATCCAAGGTGGGGCCTGAACTCCCAACCCCAAGATCAAGAGTTTGAGCCAGTAAGGGGCCCCAAGAATCTGAGTTTTTAACCACTACACTAGGCAGTCTTCCCTCCAAGGCAATGTTCCACAACTTTTTTTCTTTATCACTCTAAGGAGCCTTTAACATGTTTTCCTAATCACTCCTGTGAAATAATTGAAATTATATATATATACTGGTTGCTGCCCCTGGTTCCTGGCACAGAGCTCTAAAACCCTTGGAATTCCTAAGTGAGAAGAGCCCTAGAAGCATCTTTTGTTCTAATAGTGGTCTTTGACTCAGGTTCCTGACATCTAAGTCCCCTGGAATCTTCTGGGTGATAGGAAGAAATGTCTTTTTCCAATGAGGTAGATGTTGGTGGGTTCCTGGATGGGGGCTGGTCACCAGAAAGGCCAAGCCATTATTAGCAGCTTGGGATTTCAGAGAAGGAGAGGGGCTAGAAATGGAGTTAATAATTGATGACGCCTACAAGATGAAGCCTTCACAAAATCCCAGTAGTATGGGGTTTGGAGAGCTTCCAGGTTGGTGAACATGTGGAGGTGCTGGAGAATGGTGCACCCAGAAAGGACATGAAAGCTCTGTACCCCCTCCCACAGACCCTGCCCTACGATCCTTTCTAGCTGGATGTTCATCTGTATGCTTTATCACATCCTTTTGTAATAAACTGGTAAGCAGTAAATAAACTGTTTTCCTGAGTACTGTGAGCCACTCTAGCAAATTAATTGACTGAGAATGGGGTCACAGGAACCTCCAATTTATAGGCCATGGCTCAGAAGCACAGGTGACAACCTGGCCTTGTTACTGGCATCTGAACTGGGGGGAAGGAAACCGTCTTGTGGCACTGAGTCCTTCACCTGTGGGATCTGATCCTCTCTCCAGGCAGGGTCAGAATTAAACTAAATTGCAGGACACTCAAATGGTTACTCAGGGAATTGCTTGGTATGGGAAAACCCCACACACATCAGAAATGTTTTAAGTGCAGTAGTAGCGTAAAGAGGAAAAAAAACCACATGGAAGCGTAGGTTTCCAAAACACTCCCCCTCATGAAATTTTATCACCAGATACACTAAGGCTCTATGTACTGTACGTACATGTGTACTTTATACAAAAAAGATTTCTTCACCACCACCACCACCCATCCTCCCCCATCAAGTAACTAATTTCTACCCCCTCGAGGGCAACACCATATCCACTGAGAAAGTATGCTTTGGAGTAAGTTTCTTAACCTCAGTAATGCTGGCATTTGGGGCCAGTAATTCTACATTAGGGGTGCTGCCGTACACACCATCTCTAGCCTCCCCCAACTAGAAACCAAGTGGTAACTGTAGCAAAATTTGGTTAAAATCTCCCAACCCTCAAAAAATACACAGGTAAGTAGCAGCAATTGCTTCTCTTGCTGTCCTCCACACAGTCATAAGAACTACAGTTCCTGATTTTGTCCACAAAAAACCTGGAAGGGATGGGCTATAGTAGACTGCAAATGCTGTGTCTCTGCAGCTGGTGTGAAGGAGCACATGCAATAGCAGCAGCAAGAAGGAAATAGTATTTTATATAAACATAGCAGGGAAAGAACCCCACAGTAGACCAGTAAGTGAAAGGACATTAAATTTTAATAAAATCCATTTATAATACATGCCACAGAAGAGGGCTAAGTAACCCCTCCCTCCAAAATGATGAGTGAGACAAATTATCTCACTTTAAGTATAGATGAGAACCATAACAAAATCCCTGGGAGAACATTGTGTTTTATAATGGGCTTCCATTGTATTCACACAATATGCTGGTCAAGAGGAGCCAAGACTAAGGATATAATTAGATAGTGACAGGAAGGGCAGCTCTGAGAGTTCCAGATTCAGAACACATATCAAAAAAGATCAGAGGACACTAAATTCATCGCGAACATCACAGGTAGGTTTTCAGGAGATTAATCAGAAAAGCATCTTGTGCATCTGTGTGGAGGAGGATGGTGAAAAGTGATGTGCTGGTGGTCCTGAGGTCAAAGGGGAAAAGCAGCAGGAAGAGGTGCATGACCCTGAGCCAGTTTTCTCAACTGTCAAACAGGATAACAGCATCTTCATTTCACACAGCTATGGAGACAATTAAAGGAGAAAATGTGAAAGTGGATGGTGCATGGGCATGTAATAATGGCACAATAACCATGAAGTTTTTAATCATGTTTAAGCAATGTAGTGGCAAAAATAACTAAAACAAGCAAACAGAAAGACCTCCGAATAGAAATGGCTCAGAGGAACCAAGATGAGCTACAAAAAAGATGAGCTAGGTAAGACTTGTGAGACCTCAGAATACCCGGAGGTAAATATTTTGTCTGACAGCGCACAAAGTCATTAAAAAATAGAGACATGTTTCTATAACACAGTAAAGAAAAAGGAATCTATACTTCAAATAAAAATATATTATGCTTAATAGAAAACCCTAGCATTCCCATTAAAGTAGGGAACCAGGTAAGGCTGTCCATATTTTCAACATTATTTAATACAGATATATAAAGTACTATGCAGGACAATTATACAACAGAAAAAAGTATAAATATTGGAAAGAACTTCAAATTAGTTTTTTACAAACATAACTGCATATCTGAAAATCCTTTAAAATAAGCAGAAATTATTAGAAAAAATAAGCTCATTTCAGAAGGTATTTGGTTGCAAAATCAATAAATTAAAATCAATTGTTTTAGATGGAATCCTGGAACAGAAAAAGGACATAAGAAAATCTGAATAAAATATGGACTTTTCAGTTAGTAATGATTTATCAAATATTGGTTCATTCGTTGTGATAAATGCACCATAGTAATCCAAGATATAATCAACAGGAAAAAACAAGTGCAGGACATATGGGATTTCTTGTACCACCTTTGCAACTTTTCTGTAAGTCTACAACTATTCTAAAATAAGTTATTTTGGGGGCACCTGGGTGGCTCAGCCAGTTAAGCGTCTGCCTTCAGCTCAGGTTGTGATCCCAGAATCCTAGGATCCAGTTCCATATCCAGCTCCCTGTTCAGCAGGGAGCCTGCTTCTCTGTCTCCCTCTACCACTCTCCCTGCTTGTGCTCTCTTGCTCAGTCTCTCTCTCTCTCTCAGGTAAATAAATAAAATCTTAAAAAAAATAAATTGTTATTTAAAAAAAATCAATAATTTTCTTATGCGTAAGCAATGACCACTTATAAACAGTAAAATAAATGGTTCTATTTACATTACATTAGAAATTAAAATCTAAGAATAAAAATACTAAGGGAAAATGTACAAGGTTAACAGAAAAAAAAACTTAAAAAGAAAATTCTCTTTAGGAAAATGAAAGAAAGGAAGGTATCACCTTAACTCAGTATTATAAAGATGTCAAATTTCCCTCCCTGAAGCAATCTAGAAATTCAATGCCTTCCAATCACAAATTCCATTGCACCCCTGGAGAGCTGGACAAAATGGAGAAACATGCAAGAATAGAAAAAATAAATAGATAAATAAATAATAAAAAAAAACCTAGTAAGACTAAAAACACTATGAAAGAAAAACATATAGATAAATAAAATAAGGGTTGCCAAAAATACATAGTATTCATGTAAACGCTGGTAAAACAGAAATCAAATACACCAGTGGGAACTTAGATTATGAAAAAGATGGTATTTAAAATACTAAAAAAAATATGAGATGGTTTAATAAATTAGGTTGATTGGGACAACTGCCTGTCAAAAACATTTTTTTAACTAGATGTTTACACATTCCTTACAGCAAAATAAATTCCAAATGGGGTAGACTACAAAATTATTAGATGTTTGCAATTATATTACAAAGGCCTAACCTCCTTAATACGTAACACTACTCAGATATCAATAAGAAACAAACTAAGAGTGGGGTGCCTGGGTGGCTCAGAGGGTTAAGCCTCTGCCTTCGGGTCAGGTCATAATCTCAGGGTCCTGGAGCCCTGCATAGGGCTTTGTGCTCAGCAAAGAGCCTGCTTCCCCCTCTCCCTCTGCCTGCCTCTCTGCCGACTTGTGATCTCTCTCTCTCTCTCAAATAAATAAATAAATAAAATCTTAAAAAAAAAATAAAAAATAAAATAAAAAAAGAAACAAGCTAAGAGAAAATGGATAAAGCACATGAACTCTTCACAGAGGGAAAAAAAAAGACTCTTAAGCTTATGAAATGCCATTCAACCTCAAAGTAAGAGATATGCAAATCAAACTACTCTAAGATACTATTTCTTACCTATGAAAATAGCAAAACTATGTGAGGTTGTGGCACATGTGACCACAAACATACTCTCATGTATTGCTTTCAAGCATGCTAAGTGAGTAATACAATCTCTGAAGGGCAATTTGGCAGTATCTTTCAAAATTACAAAAGCATTTATCCTCTGAACAAGCAATCTCATTTCTAGGAATTTACCTTCATACTATACCTGGACACATCTGAGATGACATTTATACAAATTATTTACCCCAGAATGGTTTGTGTTAGCAGAAGCTGGCAAACAAATTAAATGTCTACATATATAATACCTATATTTATAATATATATACATCATATACTAATGTATATATTATGTTACATATACGTTACATATAATATATAAATTAAATACATATATCTACATATAATATATCCACACAATGGAATTCTATGCAACTACTTAAAAAAACCTAAACCCAACAAACAAAAATCCAGGACCAGATAGCTTCACTGGTAAATTCTACCAAACATGTAAAGAACACCAATCCTTCTCAAACTCTTCCAAAAAAGAGAAAAGGAAGGAAGAGTTCCAAACTCATTTTATGAGGCCAACATGACCCTGATACCAAAACCAGACAAGGACACCACAAGAAAATTACAGACCTATATCCCAGATGAAAAGATGCAAAAATCCTCAAGAAAATATTAACCAAATTCAATAATACATTAAAAGAGTCCTACAACATGACCAAGTGAGATTTATTCCACTTGATGCAAGAATGGTTTCAAATCTGCAAATCAGGGGTGACTGGGTAGCTCAGTTAAGCATCTGCCTTCGCCTCAGGTCATGATCCCAGGGTCCTGGGATAGAGCTCCCCATCTGGCTCTCTGCTCAGCAGGAAGCCTGCTTCTCCTCCCTCTGCCTGCTGCTCCCCCTGCTTGCGTTCTTTCTGTCAAATGAATAAATAAAATCTTTTTTAAAAAATCTGCAAATCAATGTGATAGACCACATTAAAAAAATAAGGATAAAATCGTATGATCAGCTCAACAGATGCAGAAAAAGCATCTGACAAAAGTCAACATCCATTTATAAAATTCTCAACAAAAGTGGGTATAGAAAGAACATACTTCCACATAAAGGTCTTATATAACAAGCCCATAGTTAATATTATTCTTAACAATGAAGCTGAAAGCTTCTCCTCTATGATCAGGAACAAGACGAGGATGCCCACTCTTACCACTTTTATTCAACATAATTAGAAGTCCTAGCCAGAGCAATTAGGTAAGAAAAAGAAATAAAAGGCATTCAAACTGGAAAGGAAGAAATAAAACTCATTATTTGCAGATGGCATATTATATTTAGAAAACCTCAAAGGCTGTTTAAACCAAAATACCAAAAAAATTGTTACAAGAAATAAATGAATTCTTTAATAAAGATGATTTTAAGTCAATGCACAAAAACATGTTTGTTTTTTAAACGTGTTCTTTTTTTAAAGATTTAATTTTTGAGGTGGGGGGAGGGAGTGCACAGAGGGGCAGAGGGAGAGAATCTTCAAGCAGACTCCCTGTTGAGCAACAAGCCCAACAGGGGGCTCAACCCCATGATCCAAGATTATGACCCAAGTTGAAAACAAGAGTCAGACACTCAACCAACTCACCCACCCAGGCACCTTTGTTTTATTTCCATACACTAATAACAAGTTCTCAGAGAAATTAAGAAAACAATCCCATTTACAACTGCATCAAAAATAATAAAATACCTACAAGTAAATTTAACCAAGGAGGTAAAAGACCTGTACACTGAAAACTATTAGACACTGATGAAACTGAAGGAAACCACAAATAAATGGATATTCTGTGCTCATGGATTGAAACAATTAATATTGTTTTTTTTAAGATTTTATTTATTTATTTGACAGAGAAACAGAGATCACAAGTAGACAGAGAGGCAGGCAGAGAGAGAGGAGGAAGCAGGCTCCCTGCCGAGCAGAGAGCCCGATATGGGCCTCAATCCCAGGACCCTGAGATCATGACCTGAGCCGAAGGCAGGGGCTTTAACCCACTGAGCCACCCAGGCGCCCAAAACAATTAATATTGTTAAAATATCCAAGGATGCCATGCAGTGGCATGGTGGTGCAGTCGGTTGAGCATCTCACTCTTGGTTTCAGCTCAGGTTGTGATCTCAGGGTTGTGAGATCGAGCCCCGAGTTGGGAGACTCTTTCTCCCTCTTCCTTTGCCCCTCCCCCAATAAATCTTTTTTATAAAAATTGCTAAAATGTCCATACTACCCAAAGCAATTAGACCAAAGCAATCCCTATCAATATTCCAATGTCATTTTTCACAGAAATAGAAGAAACAATCCTAAAAGTTGTATGGGACCACAAAAGACTCAAAGGAGACAAAGCAATCTTGAAAAAGAAGAAGCAAGCTGAGGCATCACACTCCCTGATTTCAAACATTACAAAGCTGAAATAGTTAAAACAGCATGGTATTGGCACAAAAACACACACAGATCACTAGAACAGAATAAATAGGCCAGAAATACACCCACACATATATGGTCAGTTAATTTACAACAATGGAGAAAGGACAGTCTCTTCAATAAATGGTCTTGGGAAAACTGGACAATCACATCTGAAAGAATTAAATGGACCACTATCTTACATCATACAAAGTAACTCAAAATGGATTCAAGATTAGAAACCTAAGACCTGGGGCATCTGGGTGGCTCAATCGTTAAGCTTCTGCCTTCGGCTCAGGTCATGATCCCAGGATCCTGGGGTGGAGCCCCATTAGGCTCCCTGCTCGGTGGGAAGTCTGCTTCTCTCTCTCCCACTACCCCTGCCTGTGTTCCCTTTTTCGCTGTGTCTCTATTAAATAAATAAATAAATAAGTAAATTAAATCAATCAATCTTAAGAAATCTAAGACCTAAAACCATAAAACTCCTAGACGAAACATAGGAAGTAAGCTCCTTGACCTTAGTCCCAGCAAGGTTTTTTGGGGGGCTGACACCTTAAGCAAAAGCGACAAAAGCAAAAATAAACAAGTAGAACTACATCAAACTAAAAAGCTCTTCACAGCAAAGGAAACAATCGACAAAATAAAAAGGTACCCTGCCGAATGGAAAAAAATACTTGCAAATCCTATATATGAAAAGAGGCTAATACCCAAAATACAGAGAGAACTTCTATACCTCAACAACAAAACATCAACCAGATTAAAAAATGGGTGGAGGATCTGAACATTTTTCCAAAGACATAAAGATGGCCAACAGGTACATGAAAATGTGCTCAACATTACTACCAGGGAAATGCAAATCAAATCCACAATGAGATATCACCTCACACTTGTTATAATAGCTATTATCAAAAAGACAGGAAATAACAAGTGTTGACAAGGATGTGGAGAAAAGGCAACTTTTGTGCACCGCTGATGAAATGTAAACTGGTACTATGGAAAACAGTATTGAGGTTCCTCAGAAAGTTAAAAACAGAACATATAATGTAGCAATTCTACTTCTGGGTATTCATCCAAAGGAAACGAAACACTACCCTGAAAAAAATATATGCACCCTTTCTTCATTCACTGCAGCATAACTTATAACAGCCATGACATGGAAACCTAAGTGTCCATCAATGAATAAATGGATAAAGAAATTGTGGTATGTATACACGACTGGATGTTACTGAACCATAAAAGAAAAGGAAATATTGCTATATGCCACAACATGGACTGACCTTGAGGGCACTATACTAAGTGAATTAAGTCAGACAGAGGGGGGAAAAAAAAGTACCACATGATCTCCCGTATACATGGAATATAAAAACAAAACTAAAACAACTGAGCTCATCAGTACAGAGAACAGACTGGTGACTACCAGAGGTAAGGGGTTGGGTGATAGACAAAATGGGTGAAGGAGGTCAAAAAGTCAAAACTTCCAGTTATAAAATAAATAAGCCATGGGGATATAATTTACAGTTAATAATATTGCATTGCATATTTGGAATTTGCTATGAGAATAAAAGATCTCATCACGAAAAAACTAAAACGCTGCATGGTGACAGATGTTAATTACACTTACTGTGATCATTTCACAATATATACAAATATCGAATTATGTTGTATACCGGAAACTAACATAATGCTATACAAGTATATCTCAAAAAAAAAACAAAAAACAAAAAACAAAAAACAAAAAACCCAAGGGGGGAAAAAAACACTGAAGAAGCCCTTTTGGTACTGATGCACATATGTTTAAGATATATTAAGCATGGGGGGAAACAATATATAGAATACTGTAGGTGGAGGAATTTGAATCTGTAGGTTGTGGTGAGATTCACAGTGGTTTCTTATGGGAGATGTGCAGGTGGAGAACTGCAAGATGGAGGGCAGGTATAAAAGGCCAACTTTTCACCACCTTTAGAGTAGTATGTGTGTGTTTTAATCTAACCATGCAAATTTACTCCCAAATTTAAAAAATTAGAGGAAAACATGAATTTTTTTATAAACGTGTAACAGGGAAGAGCTTCATAAGCATGAAGAAAATTAGTATATGTGGCTACTAAAAAATGTTAAGTTTATATGTTCAAAAAACCTAATCATAAAGTTAAAAGACAAAGTAGGGAGAAAATTTAATATATGACAAAGAGCTGATTTTTATTCATAAAAGGGCTCTCAAAAATTACTTATCACAACAACATGACTTTCAAAAAAAGATAAAGGATACAGACAGCAATTTAAAAAATATAAATGTCTACTAGGCATATGAAAAGATACTTGAACTTATTATTAAAGAAACAAATTAAAACAAGATGCCTTTTTACACTATCACACTGCAAAAAATTTGGAATAACCAATGTTGGTGAGAACAAAGGGAAACAGGTTCTTTCACATCAGTGAAAATATAGATTGGTACAACTTTTTTTGAGGTGTAATTTGGCAACATCTAGGTGAATTTAAATATGCGTACACTTTGACCTAGCAATTTCTTTTCCAGAAACTTAATGCTGTACACTCCTACATGCAAGATCTTATATACACAAATGTGCACCACAGCACTGCTGCAGACTCTTCGGTCTTTTGATTTGGACTATACTTTTATTATGGACTGTATATATGCATAGTTTCTATAGATAGCATTGTTTTCATGATAATATCTAATAGTGGTTTTTTACCTAGCAAGTGAAATGCTCAAGAAATATACTATCCTGGGTAAAAAGCACTACGTAAGCACGTTATTATCAGTAGTGTACAAGTACTGATATTGATAATGTAGCTACAGCCTGAATTAAAGTTATTCAGTAATTTATTCACTACTGAAAAATGCAGATGACCTAAACCAACAACCTAACCAGGAAACAATAAGCTATTTTCAGACATTCACAAATAAGAGACTAAGACCTCCCAGGCTAGTAACTATTAACTTGAGGTGTCAAAGTCACGTATGGGCTTTTTCTGTTGGTATATTTAGGGGTTGCAGTTTTTCAAAATACACATGTCCAGAATCTCTTCTCAGGTACTGATTTATCAGAATGAAGCAAAATAGAACCTTAGGCAAGTTAATTCCCACTAGATGGTGGGCTTGGGGTTCTTTTTTAAAGAAAGTTAACGACAGTTCTCTCCCATGCATCACCTGTGAAGAAGCTTGTGTCCCATGCTATATGTTAGCAATTCTCAAATAGAGCATCATGACAGACACTAGTAAGGAACATAAAAAAGAATTTCCAATAATCTTCCAAAGCTGCTCAATAACTTCCTTTAAAAATTAATGAAAGGGAGACTCAGGATTATCTCTACAACAGCCTCACTCTAGCCTGTGCTGTTATATACATTTTGCTGCAGGAGAAGGAAAAGAGAGAACAGTGACTCAGAGTGAGCAGAGGAGTGAAGGGCATAGTTTGAAACCATCCCGTGGAGAATTCTAATTCTCCTCAACCTATTAATAAGCAAAAAACTATAAAGTTATAATTAGCTGAAAAACCACATACCAATGCCTAAAATAGTGGGAAGAGCTATGTGGTACGTTCTGTGATTTTACAATTACTCTGACTTTCCTTATTTTATGTACCAGTACACTTTTTTTTTTTTTAAGATTTTATTTATTTATTTCACAGCGGGAGAGAGATCACAAGGAGGCAGAGAGGCAGGCAGAGAGAGAGAGGGGGAAGCAGGCTCCCCGCCAAGCAGAGAGCCCGATGCGGGCCTCGATCCCAGGACCCTGAGATCATGTCTTGGGCCGAAAGCAGAGGTTTTAACCCACTGAGCCACCCAGGCGCCCACCAGTACACTTTCAATAAGAAAGCCAAAGCAGATACATAATGAAAGCTTGACTAACAGTGACCTGCATAATATGAAATGATATGAACAAAAATGATGCCAGTAAAATCTCTCAGTAAACATGTAAGATTACCAAATCAAAGGCAAAGCAACAACGAAAGCGAAATTTGCAATACAACACTAGTCATGTTAAATATCATGTCAAAATATGTTTAACTCTGGCTCCATAGCTCAGGGGTTAGAGCACTGGTCTTGTAAAATATGTTTAACTCTAGAAACTATAACTTTGGACAATAAACTTGAAGTTTACAGAAACCACAGAGAATAGAGAGGAAACAAACGACATCACAATTATACAAATCCATAAAGTAGAACATTCTATAAGATAATTAGCCTTTGGGATCCTGGGTGGCTAAGTCGGTTAGCTATCTGCCTTTGGTTCAAGTTGTGATCCCAGGGTCCTGGGATCAAGCCCCTCATCAGCTCCCTGTTCAGCAAGGAGTCTGCTTCTCCCTCTGCCCTACCCCTCACTTGTGCTCTCTCTCTCTCAATAAAATAAAATCTTAAAAAAAAAAAAAGATAATTAGCCTTGAGTTTTTAAAAAGTCAGCTGGATAGGGAGAAATGATTAAACACTAACTGGATCCCCTGGTTTGGAAAAACCAGCTATAAATGACATTTGGGGATAACTGGGGAAGTCTGAATATAAACTAGATGTTAGGTATAAGAGAACTATTAATTATCTCAATATGATAAAAGTATTATGATTATGAAGATGGAGGCTGAAGCACTTAGTGGTAAAGAGTCATGATGTATCAGATGTATACATGTGTAAGAATGTGTCCTCAGATGTACGTACAGATATATTCCATACATCAGTACATAGCTGAAGCAAATATGATGTCTTTAAGATTTTATTTGAGAGGGCGCCTGGGTGGCTCAGTGGGTTAAAGCCTCTGCCTTCAGCTCAGGTCATGATCCCAGGGTCCTGGGATCGAGGCCCGCATCGGGCTCTCTGCTCGGCAGGGAGCCTGCTTCCTCCTCTCTCCTCTCTCTCTGCCTGCCTCTCTGCCTACTTGTAATCTCTCTCTCTGTGTCAAATGAATAAATAAAATCTTTAAAAAAAAAAATCCCTTAAAAAAAAAAAAAGATTTTATTTGAGAGAGAGAGCAACCGTGTGCGCTAAAAGAATGAAGGGTGGAGGGGGAGAGGGACAAGTGGGCTCTACGCTGACCACTGAGCACAGAGCCTGCGGCAGAGCTCAATCTCATGACACTGAGATTACCTGAGCCAAAATCAAGAGTTAGCCTTTTAACCAACTGAGCCACCCAGGTGCCCCATAAATATGATTTTTAAAAGGTTCATAATTGCTGAACCTAAGGAGAGATATGGATGAACATGTGTTATTCTTTCAACTTTCTTGTTCGTATGAAAATTCATGTTAAGAAATTTTTTTTAATTACTCTAAGCTCATTCTTCAATAGCACAGACTGCATATTTTAATATTCCTGCAGCAGGGGCGCCTGGGTGGCTCAGTCATTAACCGTCTGCCTTTGGCTTGGGTCATGATTCCAGGGTCCTGGGATCGAGCCCCACATCAGGCCCCCTGCTCAGCAGGAAGTCTGCTTCTCCCTCTCCTACTCCCCCCTCTTGTGTTCCCTCTCTTGCTGTCTCTCTCTCCCTCTGTCAAATAAATAAATCTTAAAAAAAAAATTCCTGTGGTGTAAAGGACTGAAAAAAGATTTTTTGATAATACAGTATAATTTTATTAGATCAACTAAATTTATTCTCACTTTTTAGAAATCTTTACATTGAGGATTTCCTAACTAAAGTACCCCAAAAGCCCTCTTTACACCCTTGCAAAGTTCACTTGGATTCTGTCCTAAGGGTCTGTGATGCTTGTGGAAATGATGTGCAGTGCTTCATCTGTAGTGTATGTTGTGGCATCAATAAGACAGTGTAAATGATAATTGGTTTATTTGGGTTCTTTTTAATTATTTGTTTTTATATCCTTTCCTTTAACCATTCCAGATAACTTATTCAGAGACAGTAATATTATGGGCATAAATGCTACTGTGTGAAGTTAAAAAAATAATTCACTTGAGGAAGACTTATTATGTTGGATATATTAGAATAAAATACTTCATATCAGAGCAAATCACTACACCTCAGAACATATTCTCTTTTAATAAACCATCTTTTCTCCAGAACAAAGATCCGTCTCCCTGGTGGGAAGATTATGGGAAACATTGCTCCAACTCAAATAACAAACCTCCTAAAGGTCCCCCCACCACAAGGCCTACCACAGTGCCCAGCATACAGTAAATGTTTGGAATGGAGAATTATCCTCTGCATAAAGCCTTCTAGGAAATATCTGCATCCTCCTTCCAATTCCTGAACACTGTATGACACATAAGGAATTAGTCATATTCTACCCTATAATATAGCTGTGTATTTATCTCACGGCCTCCTAATTTATAAATTAGGAAGAACAGCAATATACAAGAGGCTAAGAAACTGCTGTCCATTTTGCATGAATGATGTCTAAAGTCATTGTCATCTTTAGGATTATTTCATTTCATATAATTTTTCATATGTGAAATATATCAATTTTAAAATAGTATAACACAGGTTAATGGTCAATGCATGATTCAAAAATCATTCAGAATACACACCTCTTGTGTCCATCTCAAGTGCATTGGACCCAGACATAAAACCGTTCACTAATTTTTCTTATAATATACAATTTGATAAGTAGTTATAAATTCTAAGATTCCTTAAAAAATAGAATCCCAACATGGTAAAGGAAAGCAATAAGAAAACTGTATTAACAATGATGATACTAAATGCAATTTAATATCCCGGACTAGATCCTAAAACAGAAAGGGGACATTAGTGGGAAAACTAGTGAAATCCACACAAAGTCTATAGTTTGTTAATAGTACAGTACCAGTATTAATTTCTTCATTTTAATAAATGCACCATGGTTATGTAAAATTTTAATATTAGAGAAAGCTGGGCAAAGGGTATACAAAAACTATACTATTTTTGTAACTTTTTTGTAAATCTAAAATTATTTCAAAACAAAGTTTTAAAGATAATTCTAGTGGTTAAATCTGTTTAGTTTATGTCTAGACAACACTCAGGGAGTAAGGAAGGGTAGGAAAAGGAAAACACCCAGATACATAATTCAAGCTTCTCAAATCTGTGACTAATCTTCCTGCCTATTCTCAGCACAGTTGGCACTCAGGGTTCTATTTGGTCTGTACAAAGATCTACAGAATAGGACTTTTTTCCCCCTAAAAACCTCAAAAGGAAATGGCTTGCCTTTCCCTAGGTTTTTTCTTTCTTATCATAACACAAAGCAACAGAGACTAGCACCAGCAGTGCAAGTTTAAAAAGATACAACCCCTTGGGTTCTAACAAAAAAAGAAGAGAAGGAAATGCAGAACTATTTTACAATTCTACCAAAGAAAGCATTTAACCAACTTTTTCAGGAAATAAACAGAGCAATTAGAATCAGTAGCTACTAGTTTTACTGTGATTTGGTAAAATGCACCGATAATATATTAAAGACGACAAGAGTAGGAAAACATGTGTTGCAATCTGCCCTTTTCCATACCATTAGTCAATGCTAGTCTTGTGTTACTATTCCTGGGTATCTCAGGTGTCCTAGCCCACCTACAAAATAACTCTCCACCCTCCCCCAGCTATACAGAAACACAGGAAAACCATTTGATTTACCTCAAATTAGGTAACAGGAAGAAGCAATCAACTTCTCAAACAAACATTCTGATTATTTATCAGTTGCCTGCTATGAAAATTATCTGACTATAGAATATAGAAAAAAGACCAAATGAAGACCAGATGTTATGTGATATATGTTATGCCATAAAATCCTTAATTTGTACTAAGTAAAGTTTGAATTAAAAGGTATTTCAAGAGAAACTCTATTGTCAAAAACAGAATATTACTGAAATGATTTTATTTAACATTCCATTGAATAAGAAATTTAAAACAATAACACCCTGTTTGGGAAAGTGTTGAGTGGAGGTGGGAAGTATTCTCAACACTGTTTGTTTTGTTTTGTTTTGTTTTTTGGAAGATTTTATTTATTTATTTTTGAGAGAGGGAGAGAGAGAACAAGTGGGGAGAGGGGGGAGGGCATAGGGAGAAGCAGACACCCTGCTGAGCAGGGAGCCCAGTGCAGGACTCCATCTCAGGACCCTGGGATCATGACCTGAGCCAAAGGCAGACACTTACCTGACTGAGCCACCCAGGTGCCCACTCTCATCACCCTGAGGGAAATTTAACTTAGGACAGCATTTTAAGAGGGCAAGTTGGTTTTGTTTTTACTATTTTCTTCTTTTCAAAATACTCTCTTTCCTTGGCTTCTGTAACAGGTTCCTCTCTGCATTTTCCTCTTGCCTTTCTTGTCTCCTTTGATGATTTTTAACCGCTGATTTTTAAGACCTTGGAGTTCTGTCTGATTCATTTTCTTTTTAATGAATTACACTTTCTCCCCAGATCTTATCTACTTGTGGCTTGGAGTTATCCCCTGTAGGTGACAACTATACAGAGGGGATAACTTGTAAGTAAATTTTACCCCAAATTTCTCTCCTGAACATTCCTCTTCAACAATCTGAACTCATGCTCTTCAAAGGTATCCTCAAAATTTCCTGGCAACCCTACCATGCCCTGCTAGTCAGTTCACTTCCCCATTCTCCAAAAATTAGGGTAGCATTTCACTTTCTGGAAATCCTCTTTAAACCTTGAATATCCTCCTCAGTCCTCCCCTCACTCTCAACAGAAAACACTCTGTACTTCAAGGAGACTATCAAAATAAAAAAAGACCTCCCTCGACTTTCACCAACTGTTCATCCCTTCTTCACCAGCATTCCTCCTTTCTGAGGATGATCTCTTACTGCCTGTGCTCTCTGGACCACAAACCTCTCTTGCCTTCTCAGGAACCTTGCATTATTATTCATTCATGTTCTCTCTCAATATAAAGAAAGACTCACTCATTGTAAACTGAATGATTATCAAACACAAATACACATATCCCTTAATTCAACAAGTCTACTTCTAGGAATTTATACAAAAGACTAATACAAAGATTTAACTGAGAATATTCTCCCTGGTGTTTTCTCAATAGCTACTCCCCACATGGAAACATTCACAATTTAAAGTCAAGAAAAAATAGAAGCTTCAAAACAGTACAAGTTTTAAGAGCCCATTTTTGTAAGAAAGAAGCATAATACATATTTATAAGCTCCAAATACACTCCAGTTACTAAAATGTTCAACAAACTGGGTGAATGGGATTACAACTGGCTTTACTGTCTTTTTACTTACTTATAATTTCAGAATTAGCAGAAAACCCCAAATATATACATAGTATACATAATATATATATATACACACACATATATATAATTGAACAAAGATTCTATTACACTGACAGAGAAAAATCTAAATACTGAACAAAGTGAAGTATACAGTATTAAGAGCACAAAAATTGAAATGAGAGGATGAAGTATGAAAGTATCATTAATTTATTTTAAACTAAAACATGTTCTTATTTGGGGAGAGAAAATGTTTTTAATAATTAATAAAGTTTTCCAGTTTCTTTTGAGTCCTGATAAAACCGACCCTCATGTTGGGGTGACACATTTTACATAAAGCCAAAAAGTGAAAAAAAATCCTCTTTATAGGAGACTAGACAAAGATAAATAAACTGTTAATACATTCACACAAAGCAATACTGCTCGTCAGTAAAAAGGAACAAGTTACTGATATATACAACATGGATAAATCTCAAAAACATTATCCTGAATGGGAAAAGGCTTACACAAAGGTAATGCTACATGACTTCATTTAAATGAAGTTCTAGAACAGGATAAACTAATCTACGATGGTGAAAAAATTCAGAATAAGGGCGAGAGAGTTGACTGGGAAAGGCAAGCAGGAAGTTTCTGGGGTAACATTAATGTTCAACAACATGATGGGGGATGCACTACACAGGTGCATGCATATATCAAAATTCAAAACTCACCCAATGGTCCACTAGGATTTGTGCCTATTAGAACTCTAGTTGATGATATGCATGCTGAAATGTTTAGGGTCATCTATATGGATGTCTGCAACTTACTTCACAATCACTCGTCTTTAAAAAAAGGTCTTAATAGATAAAGGGATACAAAGACACAAAACGTGCAATTTAAAAAAAGAAGCCAGGTGGTGGGTAAAATTCTCTTAACTTTTCTCTAGGTCTGAAAATTCTCAAAATAAAATGTTGGAAAAATTTAACTTTCAGTAAAGTCAGCTAGCAAAGGCAAACTACATGGTTAAATATTATGTATTTGAAGGCGGGAAAAGGAATAGAAACAGTCCTAGCTTTTCAATTACCAAATGATTTAACAACTGGGAGTAATTTCTCAAAGGGTAGAAAATATTCCATCTTTAACAAAAGACACTAAAAGATTTTAGCAATCAGTAGCCATTTTTGTAAATTCACAAGCATTTCTACAAGTTGACAAATATGGCTGCTTTCTTGGGAACTTCATTTGTAAACCATCTTTGCACAATGTATCTTTAATTTACTATAGGTGACATAATAAAGACACAAGAGCTATAAAAATGTCATAGCCAATTATGGAAACAATTGCATGCACCTTGATACTAACTATTGAAAATACTGGTATGAAAAGGCATAGGATATAGGTCAAAACAGACCACCAACTATTCATCAAACTTCTTCCTAAAGGACACAGAATATACTAATAAATAATCACATTTAATTGCTAACTTATAATACAGTAACCTACCTAATTAAAAACTTTTTAGGAAACAAACTGTTTTAGTCCTACAGTCATAACAATAAATCTTGTTCACATATTTAAAATATTTTTAAATCTTTGCAAAAGAAAATGACATGAGGGCCTCAGAGAAATCCTTACTAATAAAGCGTTTATCATTCTGTAGATGATAAAAATCAGCTACAGAAAATACTATAACCAGGAAGAAAAAATTGAAACCTTCATAAATTTGATATGGATAATTTCGTTTTTGAATATAATCTCTCCACATATTTACACAGTATATATTACTACATGTGTGTATATATTTATGTAGTATACACATACTACATGTATATGTGTATATATGTTTGCATATACAAAAAACCTATATATGCTACACTTTGAGTGACTTAAGAGCTTTTCAAGAGTTATTTTACTTTTGATTTTTCAATAATTCTATATTTGATTTTGTCATGCACACTGATACTGAACCTAACCCCCAGGTAAGATATAACTCCACCATACAATACAACCTCCCACAGTAATTCTCTATCCCCAAATATTCGCTATTAGTTATGTTGATAAGTCTAAAGAAGGTTCACATATATTATAAAAAATTCCTTCAACAAATATTTAGTCAAAGCTTCTATCAGCCAAGCATGAGAACAGACACTGGATATACAATGCCCCATAAATCACATGATGCCAGCCTTCACAGAATGTACACGGTATTGGTGGGAGAGAGGTATTAGAGACAGCAAATAAGTAAACAAAGATATAAGTATGTGTTTATGATTAGAACCATGAAAGGAAGTTACAGGGTGGAATGATGGAAGAAAGAGAAAGAACCTGCTTATGGTTATTAGGTCAGACCTTTCTGAGGAGATGATATTGAAGCCCAGCCCTAACAACCTAAGGAGCAGCCAACTTTGCAAAGAGCAGAGGGAAGGATATCCCCTCAGAAGTCACTGCACATGCAAAGGCCCTGAAGGAAGACAAGCTCAGTAGGTTGAAGTAACCGAAAGTCCACTGGTGTAACTTATGAGACAAATTGCAGACAAAGGTAGAATTAGTGTCACTGAGGCCTCAGTAAGAATGTTGGATTTTATTCTCAATGTAAAAAAAAAACCACCACTGAAGCGTATTAAAAGAGAGAATGACATGAATAGATGGGTTTCTAATTTGTGGAGGAAGAGTTGTAAAGGACAAGAACAGAGGCTAAAGTAGTAGTACGGACAAAAGAAAAAGAACAACAGTGTGAACTAGGAAGTGGAAAGGAAGGTCTGAGATACTCTGACAGTAGAACTGGTAAGATTTGCTCATAACGCAAGGGGGAGGCAGACAGTATGAGCAACTACGAACATGATGGGACCATTGACTAAGGCAACAGAGTAAGAAAACAAGTTTGGTCATGGTGGTGTGGGGAAGGGTTAGCAGGGAATCAAGAACAATTTAGACATGATATCTCTGAGATGCCTGCGGGACAGCCAAGAGGATATGATGAGTAGGGAGCTGGATTTAGGTCAGAGGATGAACTTAGGGGCTTATTGATCAGGTTCTTTTNGACAGAGAGAGAGAGATTACAAGTAGGCAGAGAGGCAGGGAGAGAGAGAGGAGAGAGGAGGAAGCAGGCTCCCCGCTGAGCAGGGAGCCCCATGTGGGCCTCGATCCCAGGACTCTGAGATCATGCCCTGGGCCAAAGGCAGAGGCTTTAACCCACTGAGCCACCCAGGCGCCCTGATCAGGTTCTTTAAACTGACCTGGATGTCTATAAAATACAAACAAATGGGCCACCCTCCAGATTCTCTGCATCAGAACGACCACACGCACAAGCACATTTTTAACATGTTCAAGTGATTCTGACATCAAATGGAGTCTGAGATCCACTTATGTAAATAGACTTTAAGGTTATATAGTTCATCACCTACGGATATAACTCTTTGGAGAAGAAAACAATAAGCAGTAAGATAATGGTTTGACCAATAAACCGAGAGTTATCTAATCTCCTCCAGTCATACAGCATTACAGAGGAAACACTGAACTAATTGGCCATTTTTCAAATGACATTTACTAAAGGCCACTCTAAAAGTGAATAATTTTTTATTTCATAATTATTTGCTTACAAAATACACAAGAAATACCTCACAATGAGTAAATCAAGGTTCAGAAAGGAAAGGTAGAAAATCTTACCCAAAGGACTCACAATCAATAAGAGCCAAAATTCACTAATCAAGATAACACCAATTCCAATCTGCTTTCCACAACACAAAAACCCCACAAAGCTCATGACTACAAAGCTCACCATCTGTCACACGTCATGCGCAAAAATGATTACAGTTGACCCTTGAACAACACTGGCTTGAAGTACACGGATCCACTAATATGCAAATTTTTCTTGATAAATATAGCATAGTACTATAAATGTATTTTCTCTTACGATTTTAACACTCTTTTCTCTAGTTTACCTTATTATAACACAGCATATAATACATATTACATACAAAATATGTTACTTGACTGTGTAACCAGTAAGGTTTAGGGTCAACAGTAGGCTGTCAGTAGCCAAGTTTTGAGGTGGGGGGGGAGTCAAAGTTATACGTGGATTTTCAACTGAGTGGGGGCTGGTGCCCTGAACCCCCACATTGTTCAAGGGTCAACTGTACAGCAACAGAAAATGGGGGGAGTGCCTTAAGAGAAACCGTAGGGACAGTGAAAGTAAGAAGGAAAAATTACTTCTTCATTTTCACTACTTAAATGATTTATAATTGCAGAAACTATAAATTCTACCTTTCAAAGTATCCAAAAAAGCTAATAATAGCAAAAGTGTTTTACTCCTATACAAAAAGCCCTGAGACTCAACCTAACAATATACTACCTCTTCATAGACTTTAGTCTTTAATTTAAAAACAAACTGGGTGGCTCAGTGGATTGGGTGTCTCCCTTTGGCTCAAGTCTTGGGCTCCCGGGACTGAGACCCAAGTAGGGCTCCCTGCTCATCCGGAAGCCTACTTCACCCTCTCCCTCTGCCCCACCCTACCCCAGGGGGTTTGTGCTCTCTCATGCACATGCTCTCTCTCTCTCTCTCTCTCAAATAAAGTCTTTAATAAAATAAAATAAAAAACAGAAACTACCTAGACAATGGCTATACAATGGCCAAATGTACCAATACAATATACAAAGCTTTACAATGGCTACAAAAGCCCTTACAAATCCCAGCTTTTATTATCTGCCTGAGGTCACAAAACAAGTCATCTGGGGCTGACCTCAGGTGTCCTCACCAGTAAAATGAGAACACAGCATTTGGGATAAAGAACCTATTCGCTTTAATAGTCACTATCCTTAATAGTTATTATTGGAAGAACATACAAATAATAATCTATAACTGTCAGATTTTATTTTTACATGGAATGTTGGATTTTGCTTCAAGTGTATACTTTCAACTATCTGCCTCAATACTGCAGAACTAGTAATGTTTCTGAAAATGTTGACAAATCAGGGCGCCTGGGTAGCTCAGTCGGTTAAGCCTCTGCCTTTGGCTCAGGTCATGAACCAGGTCCTGGGATTGAGCCACATGTCCAACTCCCTGCTCGGCAGGAAGTTTGCTTCTCAATCTGTCCCTCCCCACCAGCTCGCATGTGCATTCTCTCTCTCAGATGAATAAAATCGCAGATGAATAAATAAAATAGATGAAAATGTTGACAAATCATCTTTGCAGATTGCCCCTAGACTAGAATCAGTCCTGACTATAAACCAGGGTCACTCTGTACTTACCTTTTCAAAACAGTTTTAATGCTTATAAATTGTTCCATAACCGCAAGCTAGATAGACTTCAAGTTCCTTGAAGGCAGAAGCTGTATCTTGTACATTTCTGATCATTCAATATCTGAGTAGTTACTCTGTGCCTGGCACTGGTTTAGGTCCTGACAACACAGCAGTGAAAAAAGTAAAGTCTCTACCCTCCTCAAAGCTAATACTCCAATGAGACAGGACATACTAATAAGTATCAATTAGTGATAAGGGATATTGATAAAAAAGAGGGAAGGAGGGCTAAAAAATATTGTAGGAGCTGGAAGGTTGCTATGTTACATAGGGTTATCAGGGAAAGCTTCACATATAACTGAACACATATAACTTCACATATAACTGAGTAAGTGGAGCAAGTCACACAGATATCTGGAGGGAAGGAGTCATGGGGGCTTGGGGGGAAGCAAGTGCAAAAGCCCTGAAGCAGGAACATCAGTTATTATGAGGGAAAAATTCTAAGGCGAAGGCGTGGGGCATAATAGAGACACATGGGAGGGCATGCTCTGAGAGCAGGAGAGTGCCATGATCTGATTTACATTTTAAAGAATCACTCAGATTTCTGTACCAAGAATAGAGAATTAAGAATAAAAGCAGTGAACCTCATTAAAATCCTGCAATAATCCAGGGGAGCCATAATGGTAGCTTGAACCAAGAAAGTGATGGTGATGATTAACTGGATTTGAGTTAGGTTTTGAAGCCACAAGATTTGATGAACTGGATGTGAAAAGAGAGAAAGATGAATCACGCAGATATTTTAAAAGATTAAGAAGAGATTTTCCATTAACAAGACAATAAAGTCAGTGAAGCAATTTTCCCAGAATCTAGCAAATTGCCAGGTACACAGTAGACACTCAAATGTTTGTGAATTAAATTTAACTCAATAAACTCCCAAAATGAAAGGGTAAACTCAATGTATTGCTTTCTATTTGCTTTAATTTCCTTTAGTAATGTTTGCTAATTACACAAAGACTTAGCCGCTAACACAGTTCACGTGCTTGCAAGGAAACATTACACAGCACACAGCAATACAGCAACTAATCCTCACATCTCAAGTACCAGTTTCAGTTTTAAATTTACAATTCTCCTGGATAGAAATCTGCTATGAAAGCTCTGTGACAGCCTAAGGATTCTTACACCCCAAGTAATTAACCTGCTCCTTAATGATGTCATATTCCTGGAAGTTAGAGCAGTGCAAATAGAACCCCCCCTAAGCCAGAATTAATTGAAAATTATAACACTTCATGATAAATTTTCAGAATGGGACAAGACTGAACAAGTTCCCTAAAAAAATAAGTCATCAGTCATCAGCATTTTTTAAATTTTTTTTTTTTTACCTCCAGCAGTAAGTCCCTTCAAAACAAGTTTAATGAAAAACTAAAATCTGCTTGAGAATGTGAAATTTCGCACATCTTCCCCCACGCTGGCACTTTTCCTGCCAATCAGTGAAAAGGAGCTTCACTTAGGAAGGAACTGGGTATCCACACTTTAGCACTTCTTAGGCGTACTCCCAGACTTTCTAATCCAGCACCCGTACTATATTCTCCACGAAGAGCCACAAAGTTAACGGAAATATATTAAAAGGAATTCTAAAATAAAAAGTTTTCATCCTTTCCTGCCTTCTGGTTACTTTAAAAACTTAACGGAACCTTAAAAAAACAATAACTGAACCTTAAAAAAAAATAACTGAAGTTTAAGTATCATCTCTCTTCCCATTAGTTTCCCTAATGCCCCACCCTAACCTAATGTGTTAAAAAAAAAAATGCGCGTACAACTTCCAGTGAAAATACAGCGTAAAAACCTACATCATTCGGAGAAGCTGATCGTACTGAGTTCAGCAACAGGCAGTACTTCCTTTTTCCTATCAGTAAACGGCCTTGAACGAATCCAAACAAATGTGAAATGCCATCCAGATTCCCCGTATCTCCCCCGCTCCCTCCCCCCGGAACTGGCCTGGAAACCCAGCAGCCACTGACCGCAGGGCTGAACAGAAAGGAACCAGCGGTAAGCGAAAACAACGATTTTTAGGGGCAGGAAGGTTAGGAGCCGGGTTTTCAACCATCTATTCTCGAGGAAGAGCCGGCCGCCCCACAACCACGTCCCCAACAGAGCCGCACGCGTTCTTCGCCCGCTCCGAGGGCCCCCGCACGCGGATCAGAGGCGAGGTGCAGAGAGAAGAGCGAACCGCCTCGGGTGAAGGGAGTGCCCAAGGGGTGCCCGGGCGCCCGGCGAACGGAGCGCAAATAAGCACGCGTGCCAAGGATGAGTGCGGCGTCCCTTAGGGGCAGAGTGCTCAGCGCCTGCCACAAAACGTGGAAGGCAGGGAGCCCTAATTGGGCTTTCCTCCCCGAGGGCACAGGCTGGAGGGGCTACAGGTCCAGGACCCCCTAAGACGGGGCCCAGGAGGCGACTATTTCCCCGTAAAAGGGTGGGGCACACGGGGGCGCCAGGTGGGGGCTGCTGCCGCTTCGTCCCTCCTGTCATCACCGCCACAGGGGACACCCTCAAGAGGAGAGAGTGGGGACTCGCTGGGGGAGGGAGCACCGTAGCCCGTGCGGCAGCGGGTCCCCAGGGGGCGGCGGGCGCGCGCCCAGTGGAGAGGGCGCGACCCCGGCCCGGAGCCCGGGAGGCGCGGGCACCCGCCGGGCTCTGGAACGCCGGCGCTCCCCCGCCGGCGAGCAGGGGAAGCGGGCAGGGCCCCCCCCTCCCCGCCCCCACACTCACCATGTAGAGGGTGAAGGGCAGGCCGAGCAGAAAGAGCCACAGGTAGAGGTGCAGCGCGTTTACGAAGGTGGCCTGGTGCGGGTCGTAGTACCAGCCCCCGCTGAGCGCGGCCCATACCCCCTGCCGGAGGATCTGCAGCGTCTGCGACCCCATCCCCACCCGGCGCCGCCGCCGCCGCCGTCGCCGCCGTCCCCGCCCCGGCCCCAGCTCGGCCTCGGTCGCCGGAGCCCGCAGCTGCCCCGTCTATCCCCCTCCGGAGCTCCGGGAGAGCGGGCCGGCGCTCCGGCGGTCGCTAGGGCTGCTGCAGGAGGAGGAGGAGGCAGCTAACGAGGAGGAGGAGGAGACCGAGGAGGCGGCGAGCGACGGGGCGGAGGAGAGCCGAGAAGAGGAAGAGACCAGCCTCCACAGCGCCGCCGCCATCTTGTCTCCTAACACCCGGAGCCGGAGCCAGGCCCCCCCGCCCGCGGCCCGCCAGCGCCGCCGCCGCCGCCGCCGAGAACAATGGGGAGCGGGGCGAGGGCGAGCGCGGTGCGGGGGGCCGCGGCCGCCGCCACGGCCGCCCGCACTACTGCANACCGCGGGCGCCTCCTGCCGGCGCCCGGGAGAAGCGCGCGCGGACGCGGCCGGGGCCCCGGGGGCGGGGCTCTGGGACACCCCTTTCCGCGCTGGGTGAACCACCCTGCCAGGTGCGTTGACCGGTACCCAACCCGAGCCTTCACTCTCCCAGCCCCTGTCTTAGAACCTTGTCCGCATCCTGGCCGACGATTTATGATGTCTATGGAACACCTGGGAACAGTGAGGCTAATATCTGCGATGCTTATTAAAGGCCGGGGAGAATTCTATACAGCTGGTGACTAATGAAAAGTCACAAATGCGCCCAATGTGAGCAAGAACTGTGTTGGCCCTTGGAGCGAGCTGGAGGCCCTCGGGTGAGAAAAATAGCCACGCCAGGATTGCAAGGATTTACTACTTCCAAAGACAGATAAATTAATAGAAATTTCAAGCGAGGTAACAGGATGGAGTAGACAGATTTATCACTTTACACGGTGATTTTATATTTTAACGTGCTGTAACGTAGCCATCTTTATAAACGGACCAGTCTAAACAGCATTGAAAGATTAACTGTGACTCCACCCCAAGTCATGATAGGGTTTCACCGTTCTCTTTTTTACTACTGTACAGACTGGGAATCATTCCTGGCTCTTCGTAATGTTTATAAGGCATGTCTGATCTCATTGAATGAAATTTTTTTCCTAAGTTTGAGTTTATTATGCAATAAAAGTTTTCAATATTCTTGGATTAAAGCTGCTATAATTAATGAAAAAGCAAGAAAGCCAAAAGAAACTGGTGCCGTTTTAAGAAGAGTATTGAGAAACCATTGCAATACCTTCTGGTGCCATCCCACTCTACAGTTCAAACATTTTCATACCCATTTCGTTTGACCTGCATAACACTCAGGTAAGGGCAGCGTAGAGGCTATTATTTTATGGATGAGGAAACCAAAGTGCAAAGAAGGTAAGTGATTGCCCGTGTTCTTCTACGTAATAGTGGTTGAGAAGACCTCCGAAACCCATAGGCATTCTAACTGCACCGACTGGAATCAGAAGTTTACTGCTCAGCACCCTCCACCTTATCCATTCAGACAAGAATGTGAAACTGATCAACACTGCCCAGCAGCTTTTGGTTACCTGTGGCTGGTTTAAACGTTATGATCAATTGTTCTCAAAGTGCAATCCCAGGAGCAATTGTGTCAACATCATCTGAGAACTTTGTTAGAAATGCAAATTCTCAGGCACCACTCCAGAGAAGCTCTGGGTGTGGGACCTAGCAATCTGTTTTAACAAGCCCTTCGAAAGTTTCCAATGTGCCTGAAAGGTTGGAACTACCATTGTAGAACACGATCTCCCAGCCTTGATTAGTTTATTTCCTTATAACCACAAAGCCATCAAGTTCCAAGTACCTTCAAATTGTGAGACCCAAATGAACACTGGCCAAAAATATACTTTAAAATATATGAGTATGTCTGAAAGCACGATCAAGTCTAAATAATGCAATTTTACAATTAAAATAGAGGCCTTGAGGCTTGATCTTAAACACAAGGCATTGTCAAGTGTTCATTTGTTTCTCCTCTAAGAGACAGGAAAGCTCTCTGAGCCGATTTTGGAAGTGATCCCAAGCTCTTCCAACACAAACAAAGATGTAAATAAGGGTAAAATTCCAATACCACATCAGTTTCCACACCAGCAAATATCTGCTTTAGTTTAATGTAAAAGGATTAACTGTAATAGGGGTGAGGTAGACTGGAAGAAGTGGAGACCAGACCTAGATACATCATGGAATCGGAGGCAGACCCAGATGGCATGATGAGCAAGCAGCCAGAAGACAGTATCTGGAGGGTGTGGAATGGGCAGTAGCCAGGAAGGCAGCCAACAGAAGGCTGGTTCAACACAGAGAATGCAAGTGTTGTAAGTCAGTGGGCAGCTGGAACACAACCTTGGGAAATCCAGAAGCAGACAAAAATTGGGAAATCATGGCAAGCATTAAGAAGATGTGCTGCTTATAGCAACCCCCCAGCTTCAGTGCTTTCTTCCAGGTCTGGATGCCTCTCCCTAAAAGGAACTAACGACAGGATTCAGGTCCTTGAGATAATGTGCTGGGCAAGTTTGCAGGGCTACAAGGTAAGTATCCAAAAGCCAGATCTGACAGACAGAGGGAGACTTAGAAACAAAGAAGGACCTTAATGCCTAGAACTGAGACCAAATTTCACATTGATCATAGTTGCCTTGTGTTGAGGTACCTGAGACTTAATACAGAACTCGAATTACCTTCTAATATGGGCTGGGATAGATCCAGGAGCATAGAGATGAGAGTCCAATGACACCAGCCACTGAAAAAAAGGGGATGAGCAGAATAAGTAGGCCCAGAAGGTAAAAGAGGCAGTTATAGACTACATTTTTCAGCTCTGGTCTGGTAAATGCATTTTAGAAAAATGCTAATTAAATAAGCAACTGAAAGAATTCAACAAAATGGATAAACTTTTTGAAAGACTATCTTTGGAGTGGGGGTGAAAGGGGAGAACCCTACAATGCTTTTTATTTATATTTTCTGAAATGTTTATGAATGCTGCCACAATAAGATTTCTGTTTTATGGACAGGAAGCCAAGGCACAGAGAACTTAAAGGGTTTGCCTAAGGTAATATACCTTAAAATATAAGAGCAGTGCAAAAACTAAGGAATCTAATTTGCTAAGTGTTAGTCTTCTGAGCCCTGCATAAAAGCTATTAATAATGTTACACTTAGCATGTCAAAGTTAGCAGCAATGACATACTACCAAACCACCACCTGACATTTGCTCATCTTTCAGCTAATTCTATTAAAATTATACTTCCTGACGACTTCATGGGCCCCTCGAGGACTGGGAACGCTCTGAGAGCAGGTACTCCTCTCCTGCCTGGAAGGAACAAAGCTGAGTGTGCAAAGCCTTCCTTTAAAAAAAAAAAAAAAGAAAAGAAAAAAGAAAAAAATATTTTTTTTATTTATTTGAGAGAGTGAGAGAATGAGAGCGTGAGCAGGGGGAGGGGCAGAGGGAGAGGGAAAAGCAGACTCTCCACTGAGCTGGGATCACGACCTGAGCCAAAGGCAGAGGCTTAACCAACAGAGGCACCCAGGTGCCCCTTTGCAAAGCTTTCTAATAACCCCCACCCAAGCCCCCTTGGAGCAAAGGTGAACAAACTGCAGCTCTGGTCAGTTTATGCAACAATTATGTACTTTGGACATTATAGCCCACATGTCCTGCCAACAATTTCAATGTAGCAGGTACCCATGTTTTTTTCCCTCAACCCAAACCAAACCCTTCTTCTTTATTTCTCTTAGTGAAACCAATATTTTCCAACTAGCTCAGACTTAAAAGCTCGTATACCCTACCCCGTGGTCTAGTCTCTGGCAGTCTTAGTCCTGCACGATCCTGCCTTCACCATGCTGATCAACCATCCTGGTGGGTCCCCTCATTGACCAAATAGCCTCTATTGCCTCCCTTCTCTCTTCAAAAACCATTCTACATTCCACCAACAAATTAATCCCCCTAATCCACTGTTTCTGTGCCCCTCCTTTTCTCAGAAGCTTTCAGTTTCCTTCTGATGCCTACAATACTAAAGGCAATCGAGGGTCCCAACAACAGAATCGCACTATCTTCTCTAACTTAGCTCCCGCTACTCCCAAGCATAAACCATGTTTACTGGCAAATATCAGCATACCCACTTATTTAATTTTATTTACCAGCCCATCCATTTATTAATTTCTGCCTCTATGCTCCTGACACCATTTGCCTTATAGAAAAACTTACTCCTTCATCTGCCTACTAAAATCTGCCATGACTACTTTAAATCCATTCATCTATTTCCTGAATAGCCTAAAGCACTCATATGTTCCATTCATTTAGCACTTAAATGTGTGCTACTTTGTATCCCTCCAAACAAACTGCACATTCCTTGAGTCCAAGGCCCTTCTCAGCCTGTCCCACAATGCCTAGCAGAAAGCTGTTAAGGTCAACTGACAGTCCATGTAAGTTGAAAAAAATTAAGCATTGCAGAAAGCAGTGACTTTTCAATTAAAGATTTTATCTCTTTTAGGTTTTACTTGGTAATTCTTCAGTATTTGAAAACATTATCATCAGCTTAGAAGAAATATGGAATAAAGATGAGGATCATTTGTGGGATGCCCGGTGGCTCAGTTGGTTAAGCGGCTGCTTTCAGCTCAGGTCATGATCCCAGAGTCCTGGGATAGAGTCCCACGTCGGGCTCTTTGCTCAGCAGGGAACCTGCTTCTCTCTCTGCCTCTGCCTGCCGCTCTGCCAGCTTGTGCTCTCTTCCTCTCTCTGACAAATAAATAAATAAAATCTAAAAAAAAAAAATGAGGATCATTTGAAAGAGAAGGGAAATGCCCTAGAGTCCTACCCTAATTCTCTTTTTGGTTATTTGCTATATACCACTTTATATCACATCAGGAAAGTAAATGTCAAAGCAGGGAAGGGGAACTTCCCAAATCTTACATTATATAATTATAAAATACCAATATCTGCATATGGAGGTAAATAAGTAAGGCAGCTCATCCTTTTGGGAAATCAACTCAATCTACTGGGTTTTTTGTTTTTTGTTCTTTGGTTTTTTTACTTTTTTAAAAAAAGTTTTTATTTATTCATTTATTTACGTAATCTCTATGCCCAACATGGGGCTCAAACTCATCACCCTGAGATTAAGAGTTGCATGATCTTCCGTCTGAGCCAGCCAGGTGCCCCCCTATTGTGGTTTTTAAATGTCAATTCCATATGAGGATTTAGAAAATGTTTTAATTGACAGTAACTAGTTCAGTAATTCTTACTATGGTTTTGGGTCATCTTGAGAGTATCTTCTGTTATATCTCAAAATCCCAATTCACTTTTCTTAAACTCATGCCCAACACTTTTGGGACAGGGCAGTGAAAGGAAAGGGGAAGTGTATAAGATATTGTAAAACTCTCCAAATGCTGGGAATCCCTGAATTAGAAACAATATGCACATGTATTACTTGCCATCTTTTCACATGAAAGGATTCTTCTATGTCAGTAGATGTCTGATGTGTTTAGTTGTACCATATTAAAGAACTGGCTTACCTTTCTGTTTCAGCCACAGTAGCATAATTCTGGCAGGACCTATTGGGCCAACTGATCTAGTTGGGGGATTCTCTGAAGAGCTCACCTGATTAGTAGCTACAGCTGCCCTTAGAGCACCTGCCCTGTAGTTATGCAGATATGAGAGTTGTCACCTCTGGAAGCTAGATGTCTGGCCCTTCTGGCAAGGAGCACCAAGAACATTCCTTGATGGGAAGTGGTGTCTGGAAGTGGAATATCATGAGGTGTGGAATCAACCTGTGTTTCAGTCCAGAGTTTTTTGTTTGTTTTTTAATTTTTATTTATTTGACAGAGAGAGAGGGAGAGAGAGGGTGAGGGAGAGAGAGGGAGAGAGAAGGAGAGAGAGGGAGAGAGCAAGCACAAGCAAGGGGAATGGCAGGTAGGGGAGAAGCAGGCTCTCCGCTCAGCAAAGAGCCCGATGCTGGGCTTGATCCCAGTACCCTGGGATCATGACCTCAGCCGAAGGCAGATGCTTAATGACTGAGCCACCCAGGTGCCCCTGAGAGTTTTCTACTTTCTAAATCTGTCCTAGCCCCAAATCAAGAATTCCAAGCAGAATTGAAGAATCCTGGAGAATTCTGTGTTGTGGACTCATTGCATTTAATGCGGATTTCTTTCTTTCTTTCTTTCTTTCTTTCTCTCTCTCTCTCACTTTCTTTCTTTCAGGAGGCTCCATGCCCAATGTAGGGCTTGAACTCATGACCCTGAGATCAAGAGTCACATGCTCTACCAACTGAGCCAGCCAGATGCCCCCCAACTGCTTTTTCTAATGGCAAAGATAAACAATGATGTAATAAAAAGATCTTTCCCTTGGAGATTTTTCACAGATTTCTTTATGGAAAACTCGACAGCACATGGGAATGTGTTTCTTATGAGTTTTGTTTGTTCCTTTGGTTTGGTTTTGGGGTTTTGTTTTTATTTTTGTTTTTGCTTTGCCTATTGGCACTGGGACTCAGCAGCTGTTAATATACATAACCATTTTCTAATTACGGACAAATAGTACATTTTGTATATATGTCTCAGGGCAGTGATATCTTCAGGATAAAATCTCCCAAATAAATCAGTAGAGATCATGACACAGAGTAAAAACTCCCAGTCCATCCAGTTTTCTCACTCTCTTTCTCAGTATTTCCATCTTTGAAACTCATTATGCGCTTATATCCTGCGACAAGTGTTTTTCAATGTGTAGTCCATGAATCTCCCCCCATCACAATCTATTAAGAATGTAGCATTCCAGGGATGCCTGGGTGGCTCAGTCGGTTAAGTGGCTGCCTTTGTCTCGGGTCATGATCCCAGGGTCCTGGGATCGAGTCCCTCATCGGGCTCCTTGCTTGGCGGGGAGCACTGCTTCTCTATCTGCCTCTGCCTGCCTCTCTGCCTACTTGTGATCTCTCTCTCTCTCTCTCTCTCTCTCTCTCTCCCTCTCTCTTTCTTTCTCTCTCTTTCTCTCTAACAAATAAATGAAAAATCTTAAAAAAAAAAAAAAAAGAATGTAGAATTCCAAATTCTGGCACATCTAAACACAGGGTACTGAAAAACTCCTCCAGTGTTGGCAATCCCTGAAATAAAGAATTGATATAAGCATCTATTTCCTTCCATCTTTCGCTATTAAAAGATGGAATTCCAAGCAGCCAATGGAACATTGAAGGAACTTTTTTTTTAATGTTTATTTATTTAAATAATCTCTACACCCAGTATGGGGCTCAAACCCATGACTGAAAGATCAAGAGTCACACACTCCACCAACTGAGCCAGTCAAGTACCCCTACACTGAATGAGCTCTCAACAGCTGATATGGATTGATCTTCAAGATATATGGCTAAGTGGGGGGAAAAAGTGTAGGACAGTATGTATAATATGCTGTTGATTGCATAAAGAAAAAAAGCATATTTTGTATGGAATTACGTATGGAATGTCCCTAACAGACCATCTGAGACAATGGCAGCAGGAGTTGCCACAGGGGTGAGAGAAAGACTTCCTTTTTGTTGTGTATCTTTCATACTTACGAATTTTATGTCACGTTCATGTTACCCATTTTTTTAAAGTAATTAATAAGTTGGAAAATAATGCAGATCCCTAGGTTCTGCTCAAGTCTTACTAAACTGAAATCTCTCACACAGGGCCAAGAGATCTGCATTTTTAAGCACCCTATTCTATAAACCAGGATTGAGAACCACTGTCCCCAACCTTTCCTTTTTTTTTTTTCTTAATTCCTTCCTTCTTTTTTTTCTCCTGACCCCTCTACCACCAGCACCACCTCTCCTGCCCTCACTTCCTCATCCAGTGTAGGTCTCAGGGTTTTACAATTCGACCATTCCAAGACCAGTGCTTTTTTCACTCCTTCCTCTCTCCCTCCTTGCCATCCACTAAAACCACCGTCCAGGATGGATCTGCCTTCCGCGCACAGGATAACTTCCCAGGTTCTAATCTCAGCTGCGACCTGGATTCTTCCCAACAACTCTTTGGTTCTTACTCAGTACCTTGTAATGACTTTTAGAAGGTCACCAATGTTCTCAAAACATCTATACCCCTCTCGCTCCCACAGCACAAAGAAAATAGAGGATATGAGACTGGCATCTCTCAATTTCCTGCCTTCCTACTTCTGTATTTATCTACCCATGCATCCATCCTTCCTTCCCTCTTTTTTTTTCCTACCTGCTGTCTCTGGACCCCTCTTCTGCAATCTCTGAACCATACTCAATCTGTTAACCTTGGCTCTTTGGGCCCCAAAAGCATTCTCTTTCTACTGATTCTTTCTTTCAGCCAACAAGCACTCTCCTCCGCAAGCCTTCTGTGTGCTCCAGCATCCACCCTCTTTCTTCTCTCCTTCCCAGCCAAGTTTCTCAAGAGTGGAGCCACAGGGGTGCCTGGGTGGCTCAGTTGGTTAAGCATCTGACTCTTGATTTTGGCTCAGGTTGTGATCTCAGGGTTGTTAGATTGAGCCCTGTGTGGGGCTCTGTGCTCAGAGGGGAGTCTGCTTCTCTCCCTCCCCCCCTGCACCCCTTGCTCCTGCATGCTCTCTAAATAAATAAATCTAAGGAAGGAAGGAAGGAAGGAAGGAAGAAAAAAGAAAGAATGAAAGAAAGGAAGAAAGAAAGAAAGAAAGAAAGAAAGAAAGAAAGAAAGAAAGAAAGAGTGAATGAATACTCTTCACCTGCCTTGAACTTAACTCTGGTCACTGCTCTTGCCCAAGTCACCATCGATTTCCTAGCTGCCAAGTCCAGCAGGGACTTTTCAGTCCTTACTTTATTTAATCATTTTGCTCCTGGGTCATCACTCTTTCCTCCTGGTTTCCTCTCACCTCCTTCCCTGATTATCCTAGACTTGGTCTCGTTTAGACTCCTCTACTACTCCTCAAAGGTTGTCAGTGGATTAAGAAGGGAAAAAATCTTCCTATTGTCCACTTCCAGGAGATGCTAATGCCTTCCATCCTGAGTCCTGTAGTGACCCTCAGCCTGTGGGAAGTACCAGAAAGTAAAAACAAAGTCCACACCAGGGGTGATTAAAAACACCTCACCTCAAAAGTGTTTGTGAAAATTAGTGTCTCAAGAGCAGAACAATGAGCTCTGTGGTAAGTATTATAGGTATGATCTAAATTTGCTTTGGGGGTTTTGCTGGCTTTAAATCCCTTACTCCTAATAGTCTCAGGTTACTAGACGTTCTTAAACATCCTAATCTCTAATTTATGAAAAGTTTTTTTATAAGTGTTTATTTAGCCTTTAGGCTTGTATTTTGAAAACCTGACATTAACTTATTGGGATTTGCTTGGCCCAGCCTCTCTACCAATCTGCTTCCAAGTGGCCTTTTTGGCTGATATTTAGTTTTTCATCATTAAAAAAAATTTACATTTTTTATCATAGAAAATATAGAAAAAGGAGCTAAAACTTACCCAGCAGGCCCCCTACCCAGTCACAACCACGGAAAATGTTGGTGTCCTTCTTCTCCGTCTCTCCACTCCATCCCCCAACTACTTCTGTACCATAATCTAATCGGAGTTCAGAGCCTGATTGGGAAAGTTTTTATGTCAACACATGCCATGTGCCTTGGCAGGCAGCTAAGTCTGAGAAACTTCAGGAGGCATTTTTTCCTTCTGACTTACCCATGTGTTTCTCTTAGATTCTTGGAAACATTCCTCTGTGTGACACGGGTATTAGCCTACAGTCTCAAGTAACAGAAAATTCTACTCAAACTCACATAAACAATTAGGAAAAGTATTGCTTCATAAAACTACAAGGCCAGGAGGTAGGGTGGCTTCAAGGGCAGTTCAATTTAGTGGCCCTGGATCTATTTCTCTGCAGTACCCTGAGATGACCTCTTTTATGGATTGGCTTCCACCTAAGGCTGCTCCCTTCATGGGGGCAAAATGGCTGTCGCAGTTACTGGTTTCACATAGAAACGCCATCCACCTAGGTACAATTCACCTAAGAGCAAGGAAACTTCTTTCCCAAGAGCCTCCAGCATTCTTGAGTCAAGCCCTATTCTTAGGGCAATGCCACACACTGCCTTTAGCCAAGGTTCCTGAACCAGTTACTGTCCATGAGACTGCAGCTGCCCTCAGACTAGCCAGTCAGTCCCCAATGTGGACTGAGACACAAGGGGTTATGTTCAGAGCAGTAGATCCCTAAATAAAGCCTGGATTAGGTTAAGAATCAGAGAGAATGAATGTAGACTAAACAGACAGACAACAACAACACATGAGTTTAGCAACTTGGCCATTTAATTAGTTATTTATCAATAAAATTGTGAAAAAAATAAAATTAATTGTGTTTAATTAATCAACAATTTCAGCTTATTATTGTTTTGTATTTCATTTTTGAAGCTTTAATAGGTGACACCTTCACACAGTTCAATATTTAAGAAAAAACAAAAATGAAGCAAAAAGTATATACAGTGAAACATCCTTTCTATTGATGACCCTCAGCCCTACAGATATTTTATGTATATATACAAAAAAAAAAACCAAGAGTCTATACATATAAGCTCGCTCTCTGTACACAAAGTACATAGCATGCTAAACATACTGTACTGAACCTTGATTTTTTTTTACTGAACAATATACATTGGAAATTACTGTATCAGCACCTAAAGAGCTTTGCCATTCTTTTTCTTGCTGCATTGTATTATACTGTATGAACATGCCACAATTTATTTAATACCTATGGATGGACATGTAGGTGGCTAATAATGTTTTGCTGTTAAAATGTTGCTATAATGGATGATATCACATATATTTCATTGTGCATATTTGGGGAATATCTAAAGCATGAATTCCTGAAAGTGGAGTTAATGTCAGATTGCTCTAGCTACCACTGCCCCTGTTTATACTCCCACTGGGAGGACTTCAAAGTGCCTGTTTCAAACACCCTTATCAGTGGAGCATGCTATCAGACTTTGGGGTCTTTGCTAATCTGATCATTGAAAATAGTTATCTAAGCATAATTTTTTTTAAGATTTTATTTATTTGAGAGAGAGACAGAGAGAGAGACAGAGAGAGCATGAGCAAGGGGGGAGCAGAGGGAGAGGGATGGAGAAGCAGAGTCCCTGCTGAGCAGGGAGCCTGACACAGCCTGGGTCCCAGCAGCCACTGAAGGCAGACACGCTTAACTGACAGAGCCAACCAGGCGCCCCTGTATAATTTTAATTTAAATCTCTTCCGTCGTGAGTGAGGCTGAGCCACCTTCTCGTGCCTGGGGGCCATTTCTTGCTCTTTCAGGACTGGCCTGTTCTTATTCTTTGCCCATGTTGGCACTGCACCATTGGTCTTTTGCTTTCTGATTTGTAGGAGCTCATATGTTACGGGAAATTAGTCTTTGGTCTGTAATAGAGCTGCAAATATTTCCATCCAATTTGTCATTTGTCTCTTGACTTAGCTTATGGCTTTTTCCAGGCAGAAAATTTCAGTGCTATGAGATTGAACATATCCATCTTTTACAGTTCTGGGTCTAATGTCATAACTAAAAAGGCCTTCCCCTATTCTAAGGTGAATAACTGTTTTAGTTTCTTCTAAAAGAGAAGATGGTTTCATTTTTATACACTTAAATTATATTATTATATCTGCTTGGAATTTATCCTGGTCAGGTATGAGAAATAAGTATAACCTTGATTTTTTTTTCCCCATTTGATTGACTTGAGTTTTAGGCTATTTCATGATGATGCCCCTTCTTGTTTTATGACACTGAAGGTATTGCCAGTATTCTCTGTCAATGTTTTAAAACATCTAAGTTTTCATTGACTTTAATTAGCAAAACAATAACTCAGAGAGTTTCTATAACTTACCCTAGGCCATGATATGAGATGGATGTTGGGGAGACAATGGGGTAAAAAGATCTTGAAATCACACAAGAAATAATGCTTGCTGCATAGTCATCATGATCACTATTTGGAAATGTCCTTGCTCAGGACATGCACTCACAACATAAACAATTGAAAACAACAAAGTAGGGGTGCGAGGGTGGCTCAGTTGGTTAAGCATCTGCCTGTGGCTCAAGTCATGATCCCAGGGTTCTGGGATTGAGCCCTACATTGGGCTCCTTGCTCAGCAGGGAGCCTTCTTCTCCCTCTGCCAGCCGCTCCCCCTGCTTGTGCTCTCTCTCTGACAAATAAATAAATAAAATCTTTTTAAAATATAAATTTTTTTTTATAATTTTTTTTTAAGATTTTATTTGACAGAGAGAGATACAGCGAGAGAGGGAACACAAGCAGAGGGAGTGGGAGAGGGAGAAGCAGGCTTTCCCGCAGAGCAGGGAGCCCGATACGGGGCTCGATCCCAGGACCCTGGGATCATGACCTGAGCCGAAGGCAGACGCTTAATGACTGAGCCACCCAGGCGCCCCTAAAATATAAATTTTTTTAAGAATACATTTAAAGGGGTGCCTGGGTGGCTCAGTGGGTTAAGCCTCTGCTTTGGCTCAGGTCATGATCTCAGGGTCCTGGGATTGAGCCCTGCATCGGGCTCCCTGCTCAGCGGGGAGCCTGCTTCCCCCTCTCCCTCTGCATGCTTCTCTACTTGTGATCTCTCTCTCTCTCTCTCTCTCTGTCAAATAAATGAATAAAATCTTAAAAAAAAAAAAAAGAAAACAGGGTGACTGGGTGGCTCACTTGGTTGGTCGTCTACTTTTGGCTCAGATTCATGATCCCAAGGTCCTGGGATCAAATCCCACATCGGGCTCCCTGCTCGTCAAGGAGTCTCCTTCTCCCTCCGCCTGCTGCTCCCCCTGCTTGTGCTCTCTCTCTCTCTCTCTCTCTCTCTCTCTCTCTCTCTCTCTCTCTGTGTGTGTGTCAAATAAATGGATAAAGTCTTAAAAAAAGAAATAAAGAAAACAACAAAGTATAGCTTAAGTGATTTAAGTCACTTAAAACTGACACACATAATGTTTTCTTTATTAATTCAGCCTCTTTTTGGACATGGCATGATTAATGTCCTGTAGGACTAGACCAGGTAGCTTCCTTCTGGATGCATTCTAAGATGCTGCTGAGCCCCCAGAGTCTTAACTGGGAGGCAGCACATGGGGTAGGAAGCCCCCTCCAAAGCCAACCAGGGAGAGGGGAGCCCTGAGGAAAGACAGAATGGAGACACATCTTGGTTTCCTAAGCTATGGATTTTAGCAACGGGGTGGACCAAATCCAGATACTCAGGGACACTTACCCAACTCCCTTTTACTGCCAGAAGAATGGAATATGCATTGTGATTCTCCAGTGGAATAAAAACTAACATTATCCACAGCAACGGAATGCCATGGTCACCGCTCAGTAAAATCCTTTGACAAGTACAAACAGACTTCTGCAGTGGCACTGTCACATCGCATTACAGTTATTTGTTTACATCTCTATCTTTCCCAGGAGACCGGGAGTTATTTTAAGGGCAGAAGCTCTTTGTCTTCTTTGAATCCCTATAGCTTAGTATACTCCTCCCTCTCTATAGGAATGTGCTTATCGCATGCTTTCTCTACTTACGTATCCCACTCTTTAATTCTTGCCATTTGCCCAGCAGCTCCGTGTCGGCCACTGAATTACAGAACTCCCTGTGCATTACCTTTTTTCAATTCTTACAGCAGTGGTATGAGGTGGATACTATTATGTCCCCTCTTCCAATAGTGAGGAAACCAAGAGACGGCGAGGTTAAGTAACCTGCCCAAGGTCACACAGGTAAAAGATAGAGTCGAGATTCAAACCCCAGATGGTCTAACTCCATTAAATCTCATTTTTTTTTAAATTTTAGTGTTGAGTAATTTCTACATCCAACATAGGGCTCGAACTCACAACCCTAAGATCAAGGATCACATGCTCTACTGACTGATTCAGCCAGGCACCCCACCATTTAATCTAATCTTTTTTTGTTGTTGTTAGTGACAAATTATTCTGTGACACATCTCGCAGCTGACTGCCACACAGAGGACTAGAACCTCTAATTTACTGGGAAGGTTGTGGGAATGGCATTCAAAGAGACTGGGTTCATTTCTGGGTTGCAACTCACTGGTAGTTGCTTAAGAAAGTGCATATGTTTCCTCATCTGTAGAAGACATAGTAAAATGACCTCTGTATCACAGGCTTGTTGAGAGGATTAAATGAGGTTTAAAACAACCTGCTGTAAATGGCTAAACAAGTGTCGAGCTCTGTCCTCGCCTCGCCCTCCCACCAACGCCGTGCAAGGTAGCCCTGAATGCCGGCTTTCTTCCTGCTGCAAATCCAGGAAAAGCTGCCTCACTTATCCAGGACACACATTACTTTCGGACGGTGAAAAGTAATTCCTCTACCTTGGGGTATGTTGAAATATTTTTCCAATCCAAATGTCAGGTCCACTTAAGCAGCTGCTAAAGGAAAGGGATTATCCCAGCTCCTACTTGTAGCTGCACCCACAAAGCAGAACCGTCACCGAGTGCCAAGACTCTGACACCAGCTCCTTTCTCATCATTCTAGGCCAGTAGAATGAGCCATTCTGACATGAGCCATTAGGAATTTCTTAAGTGGCAGGCAACTGGGAAAGGCAACTATCAGGGCTAAAGAAATAGGTTAAAACTTTTTTTTTTTTACAGTAAAAGTCCCAACGATAGACAAAGACGCTGAGTTGACTCATACCCCTCAATATAGAGGAGTCCTCTTGATGGTGACACTCATCCTGATGGTGCTAAACAGGTGGCCTGTTCTGTCAGCCACAGGATCCAGGGTCACAGGAACACAATGTGTCTCATTAGGTCATCTATGGGGGAAAAAGTGGATGATGGCTCCAAGATCCCAAGGGTTTCAGTTAAAAGGAAAATTTGATTCTAGGGGAGTCACTAAACAAATAGGAGGGAAATAGGGAGTCGGCATGATCAGGGTGGGGAGCATAGGCAGGAAATGTGTAGGAAAATGCCCTATAGGCTTGTGATTGGCACTAGTGCAAGTCAAGGCCACCTTAGCTTGGAGCCTGAAACAGACTCTTAGCCCCGGACACAGAAGCTGGTAGCTATCTCCATGGTTGTTCTGATCATGTTCTCGTGTCAAGCAAACTCCACTTCCTTCCTCTATGTTCTACTTTTTTTTTTTTAAGATTTTATTTATTTATTTGACACAGAGAGAGAGAGATCACAAGTAGGCAGAGAGGCAGACAGAGAGAGGGAGGAGGAAGCAGGCTCCCTGCTGAGCTCAATCCCAGGGGCTCAATCCCAGGACCCTGAGATCACGACCTGAGCCGAAGGCAGAGGCTTTAACCCTCTGAGCCACCCAGGCGCCCCAGTATGTTCTACTTTCTAAATGCCCATTAGCTTTTCCCTAGTGGTTTCCCTTACAGGAATGAAGGGTTTAACTATTCCTGCCTGGGGAGGAACAGGATGAGGAAGCTACTCCAGGGTATTTCTTACCCTCTTCTCTTTACCCCCTGAACACTTACCCCCTGATGCCCAGAATCTGCTCTTCCTTGCTTAAAAAAATTCAAGCCATCCCCCAAAGCTCACCTCTCCCATGAAACCTTCCTTGATCTTTCTGTTTTCATAACACATACAGTGTGTACACACAGAGTTAATGGACACATAGATATATTCTTCTCCATCTGATGTGTGCTGACCTTTGTTCCCCCCCACCACCAACAGATGATAGAGTCCTTGAGGACAGAAGCACATCTTCAACTTCTTGACATCACATGCCTGCTGCTCTGATTTGGCAGTGAGTGCAACTGGGAACACCTGAGGTGTTTAGAATGTCTCTACTGGAGAATTTAAGGAGCCCTAAGCCGATTTCTCAAGAGGAAGGCATCAAATCACCCTTGCTGTTTGGGCATCTACCACCTTTCCCCTGGTTCTAGGAACTGGCTGCATGCCCGGAGACTAAGTCCCTTTTCCGTGACCCTTGCTATATCCCATTTGTTCTGGATTGGGTGTGTGCTCTTCTTCTGTCAATCCCCCCCAAGAATGCAAATCCCAACTCTGAACCACACGTCCTGAGGTGCAGTCCCCAATACCCACTCTCCAGAGCAGCTCATTAGAATTTCAGCCTGCTCAGACCTCTCTACCATGTGGCTTGTGCTCCGCCCACCTGTAGCCCATCTCTCATCTTCCCTGGCACTAACCAGCTAGCCTGTCTCTCCATCTGACTCTCTGCCAAAACCTTCTGGAAACGCCTGCCTTGCTCCAGGGCTTCTGGCTGGTCTCTGAGTCCTTTCCACTCTGCCATCAACTGAGCCATCATTCCAAGACTTCAAAATAATATTCACCTCAAAGTCCGAGATAAACACACACGCACCCATATTCACAAATTCATTTATCAGTTGAGAAGATTTCCACTACCTTCCTAAATTAATACTCTCCTTCTTCTGGCATTTCTCATCATTGCTAAGTCTTCCAACATCCAGTTTGGAATTTGCTTTAAGTCAAAGGAGATAATTTACTCCAACCCTCTTATTTTATTCCCAGTCTCTATTTTACTACCCTACATTTATGCTTATTTAGAAGCCAGTGGTATAAGATTTTTGCTAATGATGACTTTGGCAAGGAATTCTCTTTGTCTGTTAGTAAATTGCCACGGCGCTAGAAGACTTTATAGGAGGTCTCGACTTGGTAATCAGTGACCATCAAAATGTATTTATCCGTTGCTAAAATGATATAATTTCCTTCTCAACCTCAGAAAGGAGACACGGACGCACAAGCTCTTTCTCCCTCCCTCCTTCTCTCTTCCTCCTTCCCTTTCTCTCTGTCACTCCCCCAATGTGATCAGCCAGCTTTCTGTCTGGAACAATCAAAATACCTCCCAGCTGGAATGACAGCATCATTTTATTGACTCCGAAATAGGAGAGTGATAAAGCAAGTCGCAGCAGGCACAGCAGAAATGCACCGCTTTTACGGTTCGTATTTCAGAAATGATGCCATGAGACCAAAGATGCAAAACAGAGTTTGCTATGTGTTGGCAAAAAATGTAGTTAAGGGCAGTTACCTCAGCTGAACCGTTCACTCTAGAGGAAGCAATACCACTACGGATCCTCGCCTCACTGAGGGTTGCAGTGGACAATAGATCCCTGCAACCATTCCCTCACTGTTCTCTATGCTGGGAGCTGGCGAAGAAAATTGCAGTATTTCCTAGGTGGTGATTGTGCTACAGCTTCAGAGGTACTAAGGAGAATCGCAGTGGAAGCAATATTCCAGGATTACGTCTCGCCCAGCCCCACCTCTTGACAAGGGGCTGTCTTTGTCCACACTCTGCAAACCCAGAATCCGGGGTGCTGTGTGTGTGTGTGTGTGTGTGCGCGCACGCGTGTGTTACATCTGTGTGTGTGTGTGTGTGTGTGTGTGTGTGCTACATCTCTCTCTGCTTACCCCACTATAGAAAAACCCTGGAAATTCCCTCCCCCTGCAGGTTTCTACAGCATTTTTCTCCACTTCTTACTCTGACTTGTCTTCTCTCTGACCCAAGTAAGGAATATGATGCTGGGTTGACATTTTATGAGCCCTGGAACTATAGGACGATGCTGTTGGTAGGGAAACAGGGAAACAGGGGTAGAAGTCACAAAAGACAGACCAGAGTCCTGCGACCTCCGTCAGATCTTCGCTGTCGGGGTCTTATAAATCCTCCTTCTTAAAAATGTTTTTCAGCTCCCAGCATCTATGGAGTACTTAGACATCCTTGGGCAGAAGCTGCTACTTGCCTGTAAACCTCACTGCCTCTGAAGTCTTATTCCTGGACATTGGTTATGAGTCAGTGAAAAACCCCAAATGATCTATGTATCAGGTGCTCGCCTGCACTTTCAGCTTATGTCACAAACCAGAAGAAAAAGGACTGAGCTCAGTTTGCTGGAATCTCCCTCATGACAGTTCATTTTTATTTTGAAACAAGTGTTGGAAAATCTTAACACTAAGGGAGAGGCTTACAACAAATAAAAATGAAAGCAGAAATGAGGCAATTCACACGGTCTCCATTTCCATGACTCTAAAAACATTGATCAGTAAGCATCACAGCTCAACCAGGAAAACCAAAACACTTTGTTATGGGCAGAATTCTCATATGGTTGCCAAGATGTCTGGCCCCTGGCATGCCCAAGCCTTCTCCTGGCTGGCTGGCCAAACACTCACCTCGGTCCTGCTGTGCAGAAATTCTGCAGATGTAATTAAGTGCCCAAATGATCTTACAATAGGAGATTGTTTGGGAGGTCTTGACCTAATCACATGGGCCTCTATATCTGGATCTAGAGGTCAGAGACAGAGAAAGTCCAAGAGATTTGAAGTCTGAGAAGGATTCAACAAAAGGGAGATACTGCACTGCTGGCTTTGAAGGTGGAAGGGCCAAGAAGCAAGACATGCGGTACTCTAGGACTCCTGAGAGCACGCCCCCGGGTAACAGCCAGGCAGGAAACAGGGACCTCAGTCCTCCAGCTGCAAGACACTGAATTTCATGACAACACGAGTGGATGTGGACAAGGGCCCTGAGCTCTAGATAAGAACATAGCCCAGATGACGCCTTGATCCAGCCTTGTGAGAATCTGAGCAGAGAGTCCTGCTGTTCCCAGACCCCTGGTCCATGGAGTCTGTGAGATAATACTGGCTGTTGTTTTAAGGTGGTAAATTTGTGATAATATGTTATCAGCATAGAAAAAAACTCAGCATACAAAAAAACGGGTTAAAAGCGTTTTATCCAAGACCAAAATCCAACGGGCTCTGGCAAGAAATCTATCAGCTTATCAACCACTGTGAACCAAATCCATCAGGCAAGCCCCTTGCTGCTCAATGTGTGATTCATAGACCAACAGCATACACATAGCCTGGGAGCTGGTTAGAAATGCAGCATCTCAGGCCCCATCCAGATTTTCTGAGTCAAGTCTTCATTTTAAGAAATCCCCTGTGACTCATACACATTTTTAAGTGTGAGAGGCACCGGTTAGCATCCTAATTCAGAGATAGAAATCTGGAATCAGCAAAACCTGGATTCTCCACATGGCTCCATGGTTTTACTGGCTGTGTGGCCTTGGACAAGTTGCTTAACCTCTCTGAGTCTCTATTAATCTATAAAATGGAGGAAACAATAGTACCAACTTGTTAGGGTTGTGGTGAAGACTAAATGGGACAGTCTGTAAAATGTGTTAGCCCAGTGCCTGCTGGAACACAGTAAGGGCTTTATAAATGCTGGTCATTACTGGATTGGGCACCAAGAGCGGGGTGAGTCAAATCTAAAGTGGGCAAATCCCATCAACTGGAAGCCTGCAGGATCACCGTGGCGAACGTCCTTCTCTAATGAAATACATTGTCACAGGCTCCTCAGAGGCTGCAGAAGGTTGTGATCTTACTTTTCTACCCCAGTAAGCATCCCCTGACCCCAGGCTGGGTCAGTCACGCCCTCCCATCACAAGCATGGACTCTAATAACCACCTGTGTCTCCCGGCTCCCGCCCCTGAGAGGTCTCCCCTACCAGCATTAACCTCTTAACCCCACTGGGCTCCACCTCACTTAGCTAATGAGATCTGGCCAGAAACCATGGAGACGGTTGTCCGAAACCCCGAGCAGGTGGTGTCCCTGGGTATCCATGACAGCTCACCCCACAGAAAAGATGAATGGATATGTCAGCAGCAGAGCACGAGCCACGTGGCTGGTTAAACCGAAATCTACGGTTCTTTTCATTTCTGCTGAAGGAAATGGTGACAATGACAGCAGCATTGAGTGTGAGGACAAATGAGCATACCGACAATTACAAATGGCCAGAACGGGAGAGAAGTCATCTGCTGCTATAGGCTCCGAGAGGCCGGCTCCCCCTCCTGGTTTCCCTGTTCCTGGCAAACGCTCCTCTCCCTGGCTTTATTCTGAACCTGACTGAGCTGAAGAAATCTCTACGGTTCAATATAAATAATGAGGATGGTATTGATAATAAGAATAGCCCTCATTTGTTGAGTGCTCCAAGTGCCAAGCACTTCTCATGAATTATTTATACTCCTTATACCAACTCTGTGGAGAAGACATGATCATGGTTCTTTTTAGTCAAGAAAACATGTTCAGGGAGGTTAAGTGGCTTGCCTAAGTTTACACAGCAGCTAAATAGTTGCCCTTGGAGTCAAACCTGGGTATGCTTGACTCAGAAGCCTGTCCTCTCTCTTCACTTTGTCTCCACACCATAGCTGTTGCCCTGACTCCTTGAATAGGCGCCCGACCCTCTGCGTGAACCCCACTGTTGGGTCTTTGGTACTAGGGCCAGTCAGCTCCTGAAGGGCCTTTCTCCGTCCTTCCCAGGTATGCACCACACTTGAATCCTCTCTCCTCAGATGCTCACCCGTTTGGCCCCTGGACAAAGAGAGCACACACCTATTTCTCGTTGTCCACATAGTTCTGCTCTACAGGGTTCCTCACCTCACTGCTCGCAGGGGTGCTGGCTGGGCCTGCCCAGTAAGGCACCGGATTGACACTCTGAGGCTCTGGATAACTGTCACTCCCCCTGCACCTCACCTCACAAGTAGAGCCTCCTGTATCCTCCAGCCTAGCTCATGATTGCAGAAGTGTTTCTGGGATGTTCCAGGTGTTAAAGTAGTTAAATAAGGAGGCCATTAGATTGAGGTGGCCCTAATGCCTTGGCAGCCTATGTAAGGAAACCAAAATCTAACCCAGGGTCAATGCACTCAAACCCGAGAAAATGAAACTTAAGAACAACCAATTGCAAACAGCCAACCCGGCTTCCCCAAATAAGGCAACTGGTTAAGCTATAGTCAATAGAGTAATATCCTTGCTTTGCTTCTTCATCCTCTCTATAAAAACCTTTCCCCTAGCTGCTGTCAGTGGTGTGCTCCCGACCATCACTGGTTTGATTCCTGATTCAAAAGCTTGTATGTTCAAATAAATCCTTGAAAATCTTAATATGCCCAGTTTACCTTCTAACACGGAGAAACCCTTCCCCTTAGGTTCTGCCTTCTGCTCCTGGTCTGCCCTGTCTTGAATATTCTTTTTTCTCTTCCAGAACCACATTCTATAGCTCAATTCATACCTGATTCAAAATCCACTCTACCGCTCACATAATAACTCCTTCCTCTGAAATCATATCCCTTTACAATCTGGCCTCAATGACCCTCCCAAGTACCAACCCCATTTTCTAGCCAACTCTTCCCTCTCTGTTCTCTGTTATTTTCTGATGGGCCTTTGCCCAGCTCTCCTCTGCTGAGAATGCCCATTTTCCTCTCACCATTTCTGTATTCTCCAAGATCTCCCATCCAAGTACTAACCAGGCCCGACCCTGCTTAGCTTCCGAGATCAGACGAGATCGGACGCGTTCAGGGTGGTATGGCCGTAGACTGTATTCTCCAAGATCTAGCTCAAAAGCCATCTTCAGCACAAAAATGGCTCTAATCACCCCAGCCAGAAATAATTCCTTCCTTCAGTTGATCCGCTGTGGCACTTTATTCACACTTCTCTGGTGACACAATCATTTTATACATTTTACCATAGGTAAGTATATACATAATTTTTCCCCCTTTAGACTATCAGGTGTCTGAGACCTGAACATCTGATTTTTTTTTTCTTTTTGGTAGCCTTACAATGCCTAGGAAATGCCTTAATAAGTACTTGCTACAAATCTATTGATCCATCAGCTGGATGGTAGGATGAATGAGTGGATGGATAGATGGATGGATGGTTGGAAGGGAGGGAGTCTACAGGTATTGGGACTCTGGCTGGGGTTTTTCACCGGGCTGCTATGACAGGAGAAGGGCTGTGTCTGGTAAGCAGGCCATCACAATTATGGAAGAGGAAGAAAACTTGGAAAAATGAACTATTCTAGGGGTAAAATCAGACCATGCATGTTCACTGTTTTGTTTGTTTGTTTTTTGTTATTGTTGTTTATCAAGCTGTATCAGTAGGATAATTTAAAATATGAGTAAAAGAAAACCTGACTCTTCAACCTAGCTTCCATGGTCAATAGATTTGTTGGAATGAATACAGGAAGTCAGAGATAAGAGGAGGGATCCAGGTTGGTGGCTTCAAAGACTCTTTCCATTTCTCTACTGTCCTGTCCTCATCCTAAACTTCATCCTAAGATAAGTTCCCTGGTTTTAGGGAGTCTTCTAGTAGTTATTGGGTTGTCTCCCTTTGTATATTCTGCTAACTTATCTATGGCTCTTTCTTAAGGATAAAGAAGCATATTTGCCAGAAGTGCCTAGAAAACCTCTCTTCGTGACTCATTGGCCCAAATGGGTCTCAGCCAGCCTCTTCCAGACCCATTCATGGTAGTGGGGATGAGGATGGGGCTTAGAGCACTGAGGGCCCACCTGGAGCTGTGGTGGAACCCATGATAGAGAGTAAAAACAGAACTCATTACATGGCAGACAGTTTTATGGGTGCTACTCCCATTAAAGGTTGGTTCTTGGGAACTTACCATTTTAGACAAGCAGTAAACAATGGAAAATATGTCCTCTGAAAGATCTCATTGCCCCAGATATTACAATGCATCTGCTGGCCTAAGAGTCCTTCAGAGCTTCTCATGCAAATCCATGGTTAGTCAGTATTGAACACATGCTGTTTAGAGAGTGTTATCCAAAGCACTGTGTGAAGCTAGAAAAAGGATACAATGCAATGACTTTTTTAAAAGATAGAATGAGGTTTGAGAAAGTAGCTGTCTTTTAAAGGCAGTGTGAATTCTACTCATTTATCTTCCAGAACGTAGAAACTACTTGTCTTGTCCTCTTCTCTTTGTCCTCTCTCATTTAACTCTCCCTCTTCTTATTATTACTTTTCTCCTCTTATTCTTTGCTCATTTTAGGAAAGCAACATGGTGGAGATTACTAGTGTAGAATCTGGAGTCAGGCTTCCTGGGTGGGAATGCTGACTTTGAGCCTGAGCTATGACTTTCTAGCCAATGACATCATTGCTCCAAGCTTCCATATTTCATTGGTGAATCACACCTAATTATTATACTTCCTTGGATGATGCACATGGAAAGTGGTTAATAAAGGTTAACTATTTTAATTTTCTTCCTCATTCATTCTCTTTTGATTGTGCCATGTTTTTGTATTCTCTTCTTCCCTGTTATATCCCAGAGTGATAGGTAGTCCAGAAATAGAGTCAAGGTTAGAGTTATAGAATCAACTTTCTAGGGAGGAATAGAATGGAACCATTTCATTTCTGTCTCTTCTCCACATTATAATCAGGATATTTAAAGAGTGAATATAATTAAAGGATGAACATGTGCAAAACCAGTTGAAAGGCACACATATGTGCTACATATGCAAGCAGGAGAAGAATGTTCTAGTCTGTGCAAGAGTCTCCCAGCTGGCAATTACAAATTCATCTAGGCCTAGTTTGCTCAACTGGTAAGGGCACTTTCTGATGAAACCAAGGTGATGGCTTTACTTCCAGAATGTGGTGACCCACTTCATCTATTTTATGGCTGCAGACGGCTCCCCAACCCTGGTCAGCCATCTATAAATACATCCGTTGTTTAGAAGATGATCCATTGGAAGAGTCTGATTAAAGCAGTGCAGGTCTATCATCTTGGTAGAAAGCAACAACTACAGTTGAAAGTGCACACTATCACAGAGGTAAGTTAGTGGGACGGTGGCGCACGAAGAGAATACAGACCGTCGTATTGGTAGAGGTCATGGAAGACCAATCAGTTAGAAGCCAAAGATTCCACAGCAGTTGGCAGCCCACAGCAAACACTACTCCTGTGTCCCTTGCCTTCAGTGCTCCAGCTCTGCCCAGAGACCATTCAGAGAATGACCCTCTATCCTCCGAGACCAGAATGTTGTAGACGATTAACATTTCCTCTCCACACCCGCCACAAATGCTTCTCCACGGACACTGTCCTCTGCCTGAAATATTCTCCATCTAGATACCCACAGGGGTAGACCCATCACCTCTTTCAGGGCTTTTCTCAAAGGTCACCTTCTCAGGGAGACTGTCTAGCCATTCTATCTGAAATTTGCCACCCCTCCAACATGTAAAAGGCCCCTTCCCTGCTTTATTCTTTTCTCCTTGGGCTTTACAAGTATCTATCACACAATATAGTTAACACATTTATCTTATTCATTTTCTACCTTCCCTAATAGAATATAAATGCCCTGAAGGAGGGCTTTGGGTCTCTTTTGTTGATTATATTATTCCCAGTGCCTAGCATAATGCCTGGCACATACTTGGCTCTTAATGAATATTTGTTGAATGAATGACTGAATGAATTGGGGTGATTAATTGATCAGTGTGTCTGACTTCCCTCTGAGAATGTGAGCTTCATGAGACCAGAGGCCAAGCTGGGTTTTTGTTTTGTTTTGTTTTGTTTTGTTTTGTTTTTTTTCACTTCTGTATTCCTAGAGCTAATCACAGGACCTAGCAGGTAGTAGATACTTGGTATGTATTTTTAAAATAAATAATTGAAAATTCCGAGGATGCCAGAATTGACAGAAGGAATCTATTGGAGGGAACATGGTTATGCAGATGTCTTCACAGCTATGAGGGTGCCTAAACAGTCTCCAAGTTAACCTGAGAGTAATATTGAGTATTGTTAGGAGTCACTTTTCATGTACACTTGGGGTCTAACACCTTGAAATGACACACGCTACGCTGTGGCAGTGGTGCTACACCGTGCTTGCAGCTGGGGTTCTAGAATCATATATTTTTTAAAAACTACATTCAAAACCTCTTTAATCACCCATACGGTACAGATCACAGTGCTCCACGCATTCGGTGCCATCTCTCAGTAAGTTCAACACAGCCAGTTTTTCCCCAGAGTTGGAACAGATGGCTATGGCTGTTTCTTTGGTTAAGCACCAGATGAAGTAGTTGGCGTGAATTTAAGGGCCATATTGTTGGGGAGGAAATGACATATATGTATATGTTCATCTGTATTCTTTTCTTTCACTCAACATATAGTTGACTTTGAGCAACTTACTTGTGTATGTAACTCCACTGGACTATTTGGTCCTCAGTGGTGTCAGATGCTCTTTACTGTTTTTCATGGAGATAGGTGTAAAGAAGGGGGAAAATAACCCGTTGGAGGCATTGCAGTAGTTGGTGTGACTAATAGGAGAATGTCAACCATCGTGATTTTCCAAATTAAAAAGAAAAAAAAATCTTTTATCTAAATTGTATGCAGAGTCTAAACCCCTACAAAAAATAACAAAGAGCATGTATGAAGTTATTCCTATGTACTGGGTACTAGGTTCTTTATGTATATTGTCTCATTGACCTGCCTCATAGCAACCCTTTGAAGGCGGTATTATAATCCCTGTGACCCTGCTGTGATTCTTCAAAACAGCCAGGCAGGCATGCAGGCTTGGCCCATTCCCAAAAGAAAACATTTAGCTGTAGCCAATGATGGAGACACTCTGAGCCCTGGGTATGATACAAACAGTTCTGTCCTTTTCTCTTGAGTTGCCTTTTAGTCCTTATCAAGTGTGCCTTATAGGGGTGCTTAGATACCTCTTCCCCACTTCATAAAAGTAACCGGGGCAGGGGCACCTGGATGGCCCAGATGGTTAATCTGATCTCAGCTCAGGTCTTGATTTCAGGGTCATGAGTTCAAGCCCCAAGTTGGGCTCCATGCTGGATGTGGGAGCTGGATGTGGAGCCTACTTAAAAAAAAAAAAAAAGTAACTGGGGTATTTCTATTAAAAAAAAAAAAGTAGTAAGAGTAAATCAATTTGTTCCAAGAGTTGTGCATTATGGTACTCACTTTATTGGTAGGGTTGGAAAAGAAAAAAATTCCATGTTGATTAGAACTTACCAGTTATTTATAAACCAACTCATTTGAGGGGTGGAAAAATGATGGTCACTTCCTATGTTCCTCTTTTGAACATGTTCTCTACTCAGTGTCCTATTTTCTACATTGGATACATTTTTTCTTCAATTTTCTTTCAAGGAAAAGACTACTCATACAGCCCCATTGCTTTGGACAGGCAGCACTGGAAGATTCCACCTTGTTCATTTCTTATACCTCCTATTTTTTTTCCTTAGCTTCTTTAGGTATCACAATTTCTTCCACAGCTCCCAAAAACATTTTCAATATTGATCATAAGTATGGTCCATGTTGTCAATATGTCTAAAATTTCTACCTTTTTCCCCTTCCTTTTTTTTTCTATCCCTTCTTCCTCAGGAGCCTGGCTTTGTCCTCACCAGATACTGTGTTCAATGTACTCTACTTGGTTACACTGGTGAAAATGGGGAAGGAGCAAGGGGGAAGAGGCAGAGATGTGGTGATTCTGCATCTCACATTTACAGATGATGATGGTGGTTCTCAAGAACTTTAAGCCACTTTCCCCATGTTACTCAACTAATAAGTAGCAGAGCCAGGGACTGAACCTGGGTCAGTAAGGCTCCCAAACACCTACTGTTTCCATTCTACCACACTGCTTCTCAGAGGCAGCAAAATCCCATTCAATGCAAGTTTTGGGCAATGATGATGGCCAGGCTTTGTGCGAATGGATAGAATCTTGTGTGATTCACTAAATGGGTCTGGCGGTGTGACCTTGGAAAGAAGGACCGGAAAGTAAAGGACTTTCCTGAAATCATCAAGGGCACGAAAGACCAATGTTTATTCTATGCATGGGACCATCCTAGATGCTTTGAAGGAGACACAGGGCATCCATAAGGTTGCACTCAAGAGGCAGTCTAGCTGAAGGGAAGAGTTATGCCTTTTAATAGGGCACCTCCTGGAAACAGAGAACTCATTCAAACTACAATTAAGAAGAATTTAAGGGACTAATATATTTATAAAAGTGCGGGTGAGGTTTAGGGAATTGGAAAAGGAACATGCAGTGCCCTGGGACCAGCAGCAGTGGGATTCTATTACCTACCCCTCCACACATGTAAGGGCAAGGGGGAGGAGCAGAGAGCAGAGCTGCACGGAGAGGAAGGGAAACTCTCCTATCCCAGGAGCTGTGATCTCCAGTAGGGAGAAGCAGCCAATCCACAGCAATCCATCAGGGAGGGGGCCACAGTAATAAGAATCTCAACCTCTTCAATATCCTGGTGATGCTTCCCACTAGCCAACCCCAACAGAAGCTAGAGTGTAGGCATTGATGCTATTCATAAAGACCAGTCTCCCAGGCACAGCAAGGAGTGATAAAGGGTAAACAGTGAATCTGAAAGGGCAAATGAAAGATAATTAAAAAAAAAAACCAGCATACCATTTAAGTGTCTTATAGAGGTTGCTAATTACAGGAGTATTACAATAAATTATTTTGTGTGGTAATATACTCTTTACAGACCTTTATGTGCCATTTTTATATATCCTGTTGTTCTCTTACTAGGTTAGCTTTTTTTTTTAAGATTTTATTTATTTATCTGTTTGTTTATTTATTTTGAAAGACAGAGAGAGCACGAGTTGGGGGAGATACAGGGGACAAAGGAGAAAGAGAGAGAGAAGCAGACTCCCCACTGAGCAGGGAGCCCAATGCGGGGCTCAATCCCAGAACTCTGGGATCATGACCTAAGCTGAAGGTAGACGCTTAACCAACTGAGCCACCTGGGCACCCCTCTTATTAGGTTAGTTTCAAGTAAGAATGGCCCAAGTTAAATATTGAACTAAACTGGCTTCCTGGCTGAAGCCAAGTGAAAGGCAAGGTGAGACAAAGCCTTCCGAAGGAGCACATTTCAATTGCATTGCATGAACAATGTTTTTGCTCAATCCTTTTCCCTTTGTGCAACTTTATTTCATTCATTCAGATTTTTCTTCATTATTTAAAAACTCTTTCTTTCTTACATTTTTGCCCTCTCCTTTTCTCCAGTAAGAAAGGCTGTTGGCTCTCACCTCCATCAACAGATGCTTGAAAATAATGCACCATGGCAGCTTTTCAAGGATTTTCCTCTTTCCTCCCTCCAGAGAGAAAAACAAAAGGGTGAGGATAGCTTGAGGGATTGGATCAGAACGTTGTTTTACTGGAATTTGCAGCTGTTTCTGGATTGCAGAAGTCACTAGAGGGAAACAATGTGCTCGGGGACTGAAGGAAATGGTTGGGCTCCAATCTGTCCCAAGTCATCTGGGGAGGAATTTTCTCATTGTTACAGAGGTTGCTACTCAACAAAGATTTTGCATCTTTCGACACAGAGTGTGTGGTGAGGGCAAAGAAAGAGAAATCTATGTATGACGTAGGACAGCAGCAAAGAATGCAAAGGCAAAGAAATGACTGACCTTTGGTCAGTGTACAGATTCTGTAGGCTCTGGCCGGAATGTGTGGTTGATGAAAGGGTTGCTATTTTTTTTCTGTCCTTTTTTTTTTTTTTAACGATTTTATTTATCCATTTGAGAAAAAGAGAGAGGGAAAGAGTGTGTGCCTGCAGGTGAGTGGGGGGAGGGGCAAAGGGCGAGAACCTTCAACCATATCCCCTGATGAGTGGGGACCCCCCACAGGACTCCTTCCTGCCATCGTGAAATCATGACCTGAGCCGAAAGCAAGAGTCTGATGCTCAACCGACTGGGCCACCAAGGCACCCCTCACCATCTATTTCTAAGAGCTTGAGGGCTAGGGTGAGTCAATGAGATTTCCATTTTCATCCCACAGGCAAAATAAAGACGGGGTTTATAATAGGCAGGTGGAACTAGTTGATGAATGAATGAATGAAAACAGTGCAGGGGCAGATTTTCAAACAATATTTACATAAGAGACTCACTGGCTTCTCATCAAGTGTGAAAGGCTAGATTGATATACTTGAATATTACCGGCTCTATAGGTCTATAGGACAAATAAATCCATATACACCTTTGTACTCACATGTATGTATTTCTGGTACTATTTGAGGAAGCTTCAGAAACTCTATTTTCCTCCTGGGTATGATCCCTGCCATAGATTCTGTAATATCTACAGAAAGCGCCTGTAAAAACTTTTTAAACTAGGCATAGATCAGACTAGGTGGACAGCTATGGAGACCTACCCATCATTCATTCCAACTTCTCTTTGTAGATATTTCAATTTACTTTTGGGTTTGCATAATATATTCTCCCTTATTGATTTTTTTAAAGATTTTATTTATTTGTCATAGAGAAAGAGGGAGAGAGAGAGAGAACGAACAAGCAGGGGGAAGGGCAGGCTCCCCACTGAGCAAGGAGACCAATGCTGGACTCAAATACATCTCCCGGAAAAAAAACACGTGGAAGTCCTAACCCTCAGTACCTATGAATGTGACCTTACTGGAAATAGGATCTTTGCAGATGATCAGGTTAAGATCAGGTAATCCAGTATGTCTTGTGTCCTCATGAAAAGGGCAAATTTGGACAGAGAAACAGATATAAAGTGATGACAATGTGAAGACACAGGAAGAAGACAGCCGTCTACAAGCCAAGGAACGCCTGTAGCTACCACAAGCTAGAAGAGAGACAAGGAATAGATTCTCCCTCAGAGCCCGAACACTTCCAGCTCCTTGATAAACCGCCCTTTTTATGATGCTTTGATCCAGCAGCCCAAGGAAATCAATACGGATTAGGTCTGATGAGATTTTCTGGCACAATCTTTTGATTTCTTCAATGAAGAACCTGAAGCTTTAAAAGTGAAGTGGCTTAGGAGTCATGGAGCCAGTCAGGGATAGCCCACTAAATTCCTACATCATCCCTCTACTCATTGCTATAACTGGTCCGACTTGGATAAATGACAACAGCTCACCTTGAGCTGCTGCTCAAGACAATGGAGAAATGACATCCCTACCTTCCAATACAGTTGCTACTAGACTTTAACAGTTGAAACAAGACTTTGGCATTATTAACATGGAGTAGGAATGTTCATTCTGTGACTCTCAGTGTCAATGGATGGATTTCACTCAATACTGACTCATCATTTAAAAGTTACTAGAAGCTTAAAGAGATTGTTAATGGGGTACATATCCAGATTACACCTAATATACAAAAGGAGGTAACCTCCGGGACACTCCTTGAGAAAGTCAAGGACAATTTCACCTACCTCTGGTGGCTTCTCTTATAAGAATCTAAAGCTCTGGGGAAGCTGTTAGAGCTCCTGAGCCAGGCAAAGTTGTGAATGGTGAGAGGCAGAGTAGGAATGAGTGCAGCCTGCCTGCCCCATTCCCCTTCAGCTTTTCCTGGGCCCCCAATACCCTGCCCAGTGCTGCCCTTCCTAGGTGGCGGGGGATGGGAGGCTCCACTAATCTCTCCACACCTGACTCTCTGAGCCTTACTCGGTGCTCTCAGTGGCCTGTCCCCAAGCGCCCATCGGAAAAGGGGAAGTCAATCCTTTTTCTTTTTCACTCTCTGGGTGCCAACACAGCATGGTGCTAGGAGCACCAGCGAGGTCTGCTGAAGAACAAAAATTCAGCTGAGTGAATTTGAAGATCTAGTTGGCTTTATGCAACAATTCATGAACCTGGCAGCTTCTCATCTAGCAAATAGAAGGGAGCTCCCAGCAGCTGTACAAAGTGGAAAGATTTTGGGAGGAGAGATGGGTTAAATGGGTGATAGGCATTAAGGAGGGCACTTGTGATGAGCACTGGGTGTTGGCAGTGATGGATCACTAAATTCAACTCCTGAAACCAATATTCTGTATGTTGAATAACTGGAATTTAAATAAAAACTTGGGGGGGGGGGAAAGGGGAAAAAAAAAACAAAAGTGGAAAGTTTTATAGGCAGAAATAGGGCAAGACAAGGATGTTATTAGCAAAAGAAAAGAAAGGATCATTTCAGGCAAGGTCACCTTCCTATGGGGGAACAAGAGAGGGTCTTATCATGCCGGTGACCTCACTCGTGCCGACCAGGATATTTCAGACTGATTGGTTTAAAATTCCATTCCCGGGAAATGCCGAAACTGCAGTTAGGTGAGGTATTCGGTGTTGGTGGGACTGAGGCAAAGTGACTCCATTTGGGGCCTGTTGTTTCTTTTTCACAGGATGGTGGAATTAAGGGTTGTTTGGGATCTTTTCCTGAAGAAAGGCCTAATCCAAAGAGCAGGTGGGACGTAAGAGGAGGGCTGGAGGTAAACGTCCACCTCGGTCAGCTGGACGGAGCCGAAGGCATACAGATAGGCCCACGGATGGGCAGACCCACGGACGTGAGCCAGCTAGGAAGAGCCCTCTAGAGGAGAAGCGAGAAGAACTCGCAGAGCTGGGGTTCTATGGACAGTCACAACGTTGGCCAGAAGACAGAGGGAGGGAATAAAGAGAAAGATGTAAGAGAAGGAGAGACAGTCAACGAGGGGCGGGTCAGGACACAGGGAAGACAAGTTTAGATCTGGTCTGCTTAATGCAGACGTTATTTTTGTTTTACTTTAATGGGTTTGCCAGACAGGCTGACTCTAACATTTGCAATTTTCCTAATCTTTTATATGAGTGTTTCCACTGCCTTTCAGGCTCTGATGGAAGATTAGCTTCAGTTAGAGTTCGTTAAATGAACTAGCTTCAGTGAGCTCTGTGAAGTCGGCCTCATAAATCAGCTGCTTCTTTCTTTAATCATTTCTTCTGCTCTTTCCTGGATTCTCCCTCGCTTATATCTTTTCCTGGCGTGGAGGGAGCAACGACCCAACACAGTGTCCTTGATCATGGCTCCCATTCTTCTCGCAGGTTCTCCTCTCTCTCATCCCACAGTCCTTTCTCCTCATTCCTCCTCTCCAAGACCTTTCCTCCAGTGGAATGTTTCTGTGGCAGACACTACTTTGTTCTCAACTCTGCCCCCAGACAAGACTCCAGGCCAGATCTTATCTAGGTACTTCTGTGGGTGTCTCTGTCTCTGCCTACAAACTTGGCAAGCGTCTTCAGGCAAAGAGTCACAGATGGTGCACTCCTGTGACAAGAAACTCCCACAGAAAGTGTCACGAAACGGGGGTTCTCAGAAGCGTCGGGGGCTGGAAGTCAGTGCTAATGGTGAGAAAACTGTTAGCGAGGTCACAAGGCCAAACTTTCAAACTGAGACAAAACTGTGAAGCTGGCAGAGTTTATCCCCCGCCTTGCCACTCTCCTTACAGCCCCCTGCCAGGTTTTCAACATCACACCCTCTCCCTGGATGCCCTGGCCTCCTTTCCCAGCCTGCCAACCCGGACAGCCACTAAGATTCAGAATCGAATACTCAGTGCTTCCGCTTATTTGAATTTACATTTAATTAGCTCTCAATCAGTGATGAAGAGGGCAAAAGATTTGAACAGATAATTCACTAAAGAAGACATAAGAATTGCAAATAAGTACAAGGAAAAGTGAGCTACGTCATTAGCCATTAGGAAGATGCAACTTAAACCCACAGTGAACTACCACTACACAGTCACCAGAATGGCAAGTTAAATTGCTGTCAAAAAACTGAGTTGTTTTTTTTTTAAATTGAAAAGATTAGATACACTAAGTATTGGCAGGAATGTAGAGTGACTGGAAGCCCCATATGCTGCTGGTGGACGTGCAAAATGGTATAACCCCCGTGGACAACTGTGTCTATGGTTTCTTAAAAGCATGAATGTACACATACCATATGACCCAGATATTTATTCCCCTTCTAGGTATTTACCCAAGAGAAATGAAAGCGGATGTCCACACCATGATGTACGCAAACTTTTGTAGCGGCTTCACTTACAACAGCCCCAAACTGTAAACAATTTATGACTCTAATCCAGCTTCCATAACAAAATCCCACACACTGTAAAGCCTTCACCACAGAAATTCATTTTCTCACAGTTCTGGGGCAGGAAAGTCCAAGATCAGGGTTCCAGTAGGATTGAGGTTTTCATACGGGCTCTCTTTCTGGCTTTCAGATGGCCACTTTGTCCTCACATGGCCTTTCCTCTGAGGGTGCTTGGACAGATAGAGAGCTCGAGCAAGAGAGCTTTCTAGTATTTCTTCTTATAAGGACACTAATCCTATCCAATCAGGGCCCAACCCTTGTGACTTCATTTTACCTTGATTACTTCCCAAAGATCCTATTTCCAAACAGTCACATTATTGGGGGTTAGGGTCTCCACATATTAATTGGGGGGAGGGGGAGTCACATGTCAGTACCCGGCACAACCCCAATATCCAACAACACAGGACTGGCTACTCTAGTCACGTTGTACCCATACAATGCTATACTCTTCAGCAATTCAAAGGAATTAATTATTAATGTACTCAATACCATAGATAAAACTCAAAATAATCATGCAGAGAGAAAGAAGCCAGACGAAAAACAGCATACTAAGTGATTCCATTTAGATAAAATCTGAGAGGGCCACCTGGGTGGCTCAGTTGGTAAAACATCTGACTCTTGCTTTCAGCTCAGGATCTCAGGGTTGTGAGTTAGAGTCCTAGGTCGGGCTACTCGCTGAGCATGGAACTTGCTTAAGATCCTTTCTCTCCCTCTGCCCCTCCCCCTGCTTGAGTGCGTGCTCACGCGCTCTCTCTCTTAAAAAAAAAAAAATCTTAGAAATGCAAGGTTATCAATAGCAACAGAAAGCAGAATTGGTGATGATCTGGGGATGGGGAAAGGTGAGAGGAACAGGAAGGAGGGATTGCAAAGCAGCCGGAGGGCATCTGTGGAGTTGCGTGTCCATTATCTTGATTCTACCGATGGCTTCATAGATAATGGTGTCTGCCTGAGGTCTGTGCAGCTTACCATTTCAGTCATAGCTCAGTGAAGCTGTGAAACAACCTGCATTTCATAAGCCCTCACCTGGGTGGGTTTAATTCATTTGTAGCAATGTTGACCCCTCTTACATACCCTGAGCAGAACTATTTCTGGCCCTTGCCTGAGCCAGGATTTTCTTGTGCTCCACCAAATACTGAGAGGTCTGTCTACAAAGACAAACAACAATCAAGGGTAGCAAAGTATTTTCTTCTAAAACATATTTTGAAATCTGAAGAAAAGGACTAAACACATTTAATACCGTTTTACATATCACTATGTATGAGAACCAGTCTTTGGAGGACTGATGGGCCATGCCTGAGGACGCCAGGATGTCACCTGAGAAATCACATGCCCGGGGTGCCTGGGTGGCTCTGTCATTAAGTGTCTTCCTTCGGCTCAGGTCATGAACCCAGGGTCCTGGGATCGAGACCCGAATTGGGCTCCCTGCTCTGCGGGAAAGCCTGCTTCTCCCTCTTCCACTCCCCCTGCTTGTGTTCTCTCTCTCGATGTATCTCTCTCTGTCAAAAAAAGAAATAAAATCTTAAAAAAAAAAAAAAGAAATCACATGCCCTTGAATGTGTGATGCCTGATCTGTGCACCTGTGTGTTGATGCACAGGCAGCAATGATCACTAATGCGTCTACACAGCAATTGATAGTCTGCAATTTCATTGATCATTTCAGCCTGTATTTGCAATAATATCCCAGCAGTCTGGGATCACCCAAAGGCTAAGACTAAGTCCCCAAGCTCCGAAGCTCCAAGGTAGTTGTTTCCTGCCTCCATCCCAACAGCAGCGGGGGCTGGTGGATGCTGGCCAGGTCCTAGCGGGGACAATAATACCCAGAGTGCGTGCAGTGGTAGAAATGAGCTACCTGTCGTTGTGAAAAGTGTGGCTACAATTCTTTGCAGCTCCTATGTCCCTGCTCCTTGACTTTGGGCTGGCCTTGTGACTTGCTTTAACTGATGGGATGTGGCAAAAGTGACACTACTTAAAGTTCTAGAACCTAGGCCTAAGAGATCATGCAGCTCCCCGGTGGCCCTGTTGGCACACCCCTGCGGTCATGTAAGGTTGCATTAGCCTACCGAATGACATCAGCAGGACAGGAGCATCTGACAGCTAGCATCAAGGCCCCAGACCCCTAAGTGAGGTCATCTTAGATCATCATACTCCACTCAACGCACCAGAAGTTTGCCAGTGCATGAGTGACCCCAGGTGAGACTGGGTAAGCCCAGGCCCAGCTGCAGAATCATGAGCAAACAGGTAATTCTCACTGTAAGTGGTTCAGTTTTGGAGTGGCTTGTTATGCAGTATAAAGATGCCTATAATGCTCACCTAAGGGCCAGCCACATGTGAAATCTAAGGCAGTTCCCAGGAAGCTCCTAAGAACCACTCTGTAGTGTTTTCACTGCCTCGTGTCATAATAGTGGGCAAGCCACTCACCATCTATGCCTCAATTATTTTGCTCCTCTAACAGGAACATTATGTATTAACAGAGGGTGTGCTGGAAAAATTTCTTCTTGTAGGGCGTTTCTATATGCAGTTGTTGGGGAGTGAAAAGTTTAGCTACATATTTAGAAAGTGGGTCTGTTTTGATAGCTTTGGCTAATGAGATCTCTCTGTTGAAGCTGTCTTTAAATAGAATTAATGTCAGGCTGTTCTGGTTCTACTAGGAGACAGTCTTCAGACTACTGATTACTGACTCTTCCCTCTTGTCTACTCCACTCCCCTTTTCCCCATCCATGCTCTTCTGTAGCATCTTTGGGGCAGGAAACCTGGGGTGGATGTGGCAGCCTTTTATCCTTTTCATTTAGGACAGACTTTTTTTTCTTAATCTTTTTTTTTTTTTTTTTTAAGATTCACTTATTTGAGAAAGAGCAAGTGTGCAAGTGTTGGGGGAAGAGGCAGAGGGAAAGAGAAGCCCATGCAGGCTCTGCACTGAGCGTGGAGCCCAATGTGGGGCTTGATCCCAGGTCTCTGAGATCACGACCTGAGCCGAAACCAAGAGTCAGACACTTAACCGATGGTGCCACCCAGGTACCCCTAGGACCTGCATCTTATTTCTACGTCTTGGTCCTAGCACAGTGCCCTCAATGTAATGAGTGCTCACTATATGTTGAATGATAACACTATTAAACTGCCAATGCTTGGAGAAGAAAGCCCAAGGAAGGTAAAAACTTCATTATTTGATTATAGAGAGAAGCTGCCTTTTAAAAGAGGCATTTGCCAAAGCCCATGTTTGGATGGCTACAACAAAGGACTTGGGGCAGATCCTGGTATGCAAGAATTGTCCTGAGTTGGCTTTTTTGGTTTCCTAAAACAAAGCCAGTGGTGACCCATTTTCCTGGAGGAAGGAAGCAAATAGGATGAGTTTCCTGGCTGGGGCTTGGCCTAATCCCTGGTATGTGGTTGACATTTGGGAACAGGTTGGAGAAATATGCACTGGAGGCCAGGGACCCTATCTGAATGAAAGGGATCTAATACTCAGACTCCATTTCTTTGGGGTTTAATATTATTCAACACTTCGGATGCCTCGGATCGACCCAGCTAAGGTCAATAGGCAGAAGGGGACACCAAGGCTCCCCACAGGGCAACTAAATTGGTGGTGGGGGGAACCTGGAATGGCAACTTGGAGTCAACCCCAGCACTGAGATTGTCATGTTGGAAAGGCTCGTGTGGGCAGAACGTGTGTAAGCCCGGAAACCTCTCCTGATCTAATCACCTGGGACTTGGACTAAGCTTCGGAAACAATAACTGTGTGTACGTGTGAAACAGACAATGAAACTTTAGAAGCCCCAGCCTTTAGAGGTGTGGCAAGACTATGATCACACCCAGAGGTTCAAGCTCTGGCCTAGTGTACCAGTGAGACAAAAGATAACCTCTTCCTCTATCGCTCACACCCTGACAACTATTTTCTCTGAATAAGGGTGTGGGGTGTAAAGTCTCTGGATTCAATTCCCAGTCCTACCAACACTGCTTATAGGGTTCTTACAAGGATTAAATGAGAGATGCATGTAACTTGCTTAGAACAATATGGGATGCAGGGTGAAAGGTCAATAAATGTTGGTCATGTGCTTTCACAGGGATTGGCAAGGCTGGTACAGATCAGTGCAAAATGTTGTGTTTTTTTTTTTTTTTTAAGAGGACGTTGGGGAGGGGCGGGGGGGGGAGAGAGAATCTCTGCGCTGGGTGTAGAGCCCAACATGGGGCTCAGGGGCCCATCTCATGACCCTGAGATCATGACCTGAGCTGAAATCAAGAGTCCAACACTTAACCGACTGAGCCACCCGGGTGTCCCAAAAATTCCTTTTTCAGTTGTGGTCCCATAGACAGCAATGGCAGATTCTTTGGCTTTCCCTCTGTAAGGCATTTGGAATGAATGATGACTGTCGCTTTGTCATGAGACCATCAACAGCTTGTTCTATTGCCGTCTTCAGAGGGATATCATGTCCCAGGTGTGAATCTGACACCACATCTCTGGCAGCCGATCCTAAAACACTAGCAACTAGGGGCATTTTAGGAGTCCTTCAGCCTCAAGGTGGCTCACTTTGTCCCACCTTCAAGGTGAGCACAGAGAAGCATGCATAGGATTTAGGACTATCACCAAAGGTAGCTCAGAGGGCAAAACTGGACTCAAGCTGTCTGATGGGACATTAAAGAGAAATGTGGCCTTGCTTTGTATAGCTCAGCTGGGTGAAGTGGCTCATCTCAGTGACTTCTGAATTCCCTCTCCCACAGTGTGGAATTCCCTCTCTCAAAGCGTGGTCCTGGATGAGCAGCATTACATGGGTCCTGGGTAGACATGCAAAACGTCAAGCCCCATCCCAGACTTTCTGGATCAGAAACTCTGGGGTGAGGTCCAGCAATCTCTGTTTTAAGAAAATCTCAGGAAGGTTCTGGTGCTTATGAAGTAGTTGGAGTGCTCTATCCCTGACAAATGGTGGTTTGCCCAACCTCTGCTGGACCTCTTGTGATGAAGAACTCACCACCTCTGGGAAGTCCTCCTAAACACCTCCTGCCAATCAAACTCCTGGTCATTTCCTTTCCTTGGTTCTAAGTCTACTGTGTAATTGAGTCACTGGAGGAGTTAAAGTACATACACACATACATACATAAGTGCCAGGTAACTTACTTTGTTTATATTCTATTTAATTAAGAGTTGGACATGTTCAAATTGTGCTATTTGGATTCTGTTTCCTTACTGTCATAATTCACATAATTTATAGACCTCAAACAGTAGTGGAAGCAGATAATTTTAGTTTCTGTATCTAGATTCTTTGTAAAGTATTTATTGCCCAATGAAACATTTATATAGAGAGATTAAGAAAATTCTTATTCTTGAAGAAAGTGAATTGCAATGTGGAAGGAGGCGTGAAGTTGTGGAAAGATATCTGGTGAGGTGTTAATGAGACCTGAGCCCTCTCTTAGATCTGCTGCTGGTTAGCTCCCTGTCATTGAGTATGCCACTTACTCACTTACTTTCCCTACACCTGAGTTTCCCAATCTGTAAAATAAGGGGGTTGGATTAATGGTCTGTTATTAGGGATTCTATGAGTCTTACTTTAGGAGACAACCTTTATGAGATAAGGAATGCCTTTTCATGAAGGATCTGTGTTGGCTGGAAATAATACAGAATGTTAGTAAGAACATTTATGACCAGGAGCCTGGCTGGCAGAGTTGGAAGAACACGTGACTCTTGATCTCTACTTTAAGCCCCACACTGAGGGTAGAAATTACTGAATAAATAAACTTAAAAATGGTTGAGGGGAACCTAGATGGCTCAGTCAGCTGAGCTTCTGACTCTTGATCTCAGCTCAGGTCTTGATCTCAGGGTCATGAGTTCGGGCCCTGCCATGGAGCCTACAAAAAAAAAAAAAAGATTTATGACAAAAATCACAAGCTGGTCTCTGCAAGCATCACTGGTATTCTGCTCTGGAATCTGGGTCCTGATGCTGCTTCTTTGCTTTGGAAATGAACAATAGGTGGCTTGACAGAATGGGGAACAGGTGTGGAAGGAGCTCACAGGGGCTCTGGAGAAACGACAGACTTGCTTTCCTGAAATAAGTTTGAGCCTTCAGCCAAACGACACGTGGAGATTTCCATAAATTAAAAAAATGCATGGTAAATATAGATTCGTTAAAGGGTCTTAAAATTGGATCTAGGCTTGGGCTGTAGGCTAGGGTACGGAACACGATGCAACCTTTGTCTCTCTTTGCCCTTTCCTTGCCTTTTCTTCACTCACCTATGAGCTTTTATCTGAAAAGATGTGCCAGGACTCTGGTTATAAATACCCGATTGGCTAATTTAGTTCAAAAGATATTTATTTTTTGAGTGATGGATACTGGAGTGGCTGCAGCTTTAAAGGGACAATTGAACAATCGAGCGTAGGGCACGGGCTGCCCTGAGCTCGGCGGGGCAGCTGGAGATCTTTTTTGTGTGCTGCTGCTCTGGGATGAACCTCTGTATTTGTCTCAGCTCAAAATTCCGATTTCCCAGGAAGACATTCTGATCGCCCAGCTTAGGTCCTGTGTCTACCCTGTGATCAGGGGAGGGGTCTGTGATTAGCAACCTCACCAGCGGAGCATGGGCTAGGGTGGGAAAGCCCCCCAAAGCTCTCCATGTGGAAGGAAAGGGGTCTAGCAGATGCTACCAGAGGGGAACTCCGTAGCATCTAAGTCTCCGAAACTTCTTGGGATAACTGCAAGTGACAGCAAGTTCAGGCAACACCAACATGTTCCCAGGGTACAACTGGGTAACTTCAGGAGCTGTGAGGGCTGGCTGGCCAGAAGGCTGACATCCCGTGGTAGTTTATAACATAGAGGGGGACAGCCAACACTTTCTTCTCAGGAGGCTTGTTACAGTTGGCATTCAACAATATTCATTGATTGACTGAATGAATGGATGATGCAACTCTTCCATGGGCTAGGGAGGACTTCTGTTCGACACTAGCCTGAGTTGAATTCATTTAGAAACTGCCTAATTGGGCGCCTGGGTGGCTCAGTGGGTTAAAGCCTCTGCCTTCGGCTCAGGTCATGATCTCAGGGTACTAGGATCAAGGCCCGCATCGGGCTCTCTACTCGGCGGGGAGCCTGCTTCCTCCTCTCTCTCTGTCTGCCTCTCTGCCTACTTGTGATCTCTCTCTCTGTCAAATAAACAAATAAAAAAATCTTAAAAAAAAAAGAAAGAAACTGCCTAATTATGAATCTTTCCATTGCAAGCGATTGAAGCCCATCAGCGCTATCTTTATTTAGCAACAGATGGTCCTTGCTGGGATATCATTGCTGGAAGGCAGGGACAGACTTGAACCTTGTCCTGAATATCAGGGAGCCTCTTGTCTTCCCTCCTCTCTGAGCCTCTGCTCCCCTCTTCCACTTAAGTGTGGCAGCTTGGCATTCTTTCATTTTCAGTCTACCTCATCAGCAGATAGCGCGGTCCATACCTCCATGACTTGTCTCTCCTCTTCTCAGAGCCCAGGGTGACTGAGACCACCATACCTTCATTCCCATCCCAAACCCAGAACAGGGACTCTCCCTGACCCAGCTTGGGCCAGGGGTCTGCCCTGACTCAATCAACCAAAATGGCCCACAGTGCTTGGCAGTGGTGGAGTGGGGAGGGATTGCCATTACATTATGAATTTGGCTCTTTGGAATTTGGAATTTGGAGCAGTCCTTGGAAAGGAAGGGGGATGTGAGCCGACAACCCAACTGGTGTCTCCTGCAGAAGACAAATAGAATAATCTTTGCTTACATTTGCATAGTTTGCTTATATTTGTATATTTGTATAGTGCTTTAAGAATACTTGATTCTTGACATGTGTGAGGGAAGGCAAATCAGGTCATAATCTTTCTTTCATAGCTACTGGATTTCACTCTGCTGTGGTCTCTTTTTCTTGTTTTTCCCACTTGACTTTACATTTATTGAGAGCAGAGACCATATCCTATTTATCTTTGCTTCTCTATCCCCAGTACCTAGCTCTGGGCTCCGTACCTGGCGGCATCTAACTGATGCTTATTCAGTGGAATTCCCATTTTTACAGGTGAGAAACTCAAGGTGCACAGTATTACAAAACAGACAAGCCCTCAAGGGCCCCCAGCTATGCTGTGCCTTACCCCAGGTTGCTAGCTGAGGGAGAGGGTCTGCAACAGCTCAGAAAGATCATTGTTGAAGGCAGAGGGCGCGAGCCCTGATGTTAGATGCCTCCAGAACCGTCTCAGCTCTCCAGAAAGGCTCTTTGCCAGAGGAGGTGGACAAGCAAGTAAAGAAGGCAGGTTAATAACATTTCCTTCATTCCCTTGGGACTTGACTCAGCTCTCTTAGCTGTCTGACACATGAACTTGATGGGAGAGAAAGGAGAAAGAAGCTAAGGGGAACACTCCTGTTGGGGGAAGCTTTCTACCAGATGACAGGAAGCGGTCAGGGACAGTGACAAGGGTTTTATGGTCTCTGACCTGGGCTAGATCTTCCAGTTCTGCCACTCGCCAAATGACCAAGTCGCTTCACCTCTTTGAGTCCCTCCTTCCTGGGCCATGTGATGGCTCAACAAGAAGATGTAGGGGAAAGCCCTTTATAGATGGGAGATCATTCTATCAGTACTATTATCTCTCTCCATTCAAGGAGGACATACTGAAATTGTACCCCACAAAGGTAAAGAGACCAATCTTCTTCCTCAAAGGTGTGATGGTCCAGGAAGGGGAGCAGATGGCCGTGCCAAGTGCTGGGGGCTCTGAGTGTGGGTCAGTCCCACGTGACCCTGAGAGAGGAAAGGGTTCCCAGTGGGGGAAGCTTTGGAGCTAGGTGTGAAAGGAATTTACTAGGCAGAGGAAGTGACTGTCTGCAAGAAGCAGGGGGATTAGAGCAGGGTGATTATGAAGGGAAGAAATTACCAAAGGGCCTCAAGGGTGACATTACTACTATCAGATGCTCTTGGGGCCCCACATTTATGTTGCATGGGCCACCCTGGCAGTCTCAGGGGTACCAACCAAGAAGGCTCTTGGAAACCCCAGGCTCTTGATTCCTGCTCCCCAGCTTGCTGGTAGGCTCTGTTCCTCCATCCAGCTTTGTTTCTTCCGTGCTGGGAAGGATCTTGAGAAACAATCTGCTGCCGATGGATAGCAATCCCCATTTCGTGGAAGCAGCAGCTGTGAACGAGAGACTTCCAGTTGCTAACCAGGGACAGAGACACCGGGACAGTTTCTCCTAGAGTTCTTGGTCTCCTCTCTCAAGAGGCTTCTTTTCTTCTTTGGTTCTTTTTAAGGTTCAAATCCCCATTTCAGGTGATACTTGCAGTATTCCTTATTTACATGTAATGTTTCAAGTCCTTTCTTGGCCACAGGTTATGAAAAGGAGAGAAGCTGACGGGAGGGAGCAAACAGAAGGCAGGTACCAGAGGCTTCACGGACAAAAAGAGAAACTTCCTGGGCTGTCAGTGGATTGGACACACATAACCATCCTACCCAGCAGAAAGGCTCCTCATCCAAACCACAGACCTGGGGAGCCCCGAGAACCAGGGCCACTATTTTCACAGCCAGGGACAGGAAAGAGCCCAGGGGTATAATTTTAAGGGTTTCAAGGTTATCAGGATAAACAGCTATTATTTTCCGCTTTCCTTTCCTTCTCACCTAGCCCTATTAGTGACTTAAGTGTCCCGGCCCCAGAAGAGAGGAAGGGAGACAAACCCGAGGGCGCATGCGCAGGCCCAGCGGCAGCTCACGGGATGGAGGGATGGTTTCGCCCGTTCGTGCAGAGCCGTAGGGGGAGGCAGGGGAGCGAAGGGGTCACGGCTGCAGTAGTTGGAGTAATAGGAGCCAAGTGTGCTGACTGTGGATTATTAATAGGCACTGAGACCTATATTTACAACCGGTGGCTTAAATTAGTAGCAGAACAGTCACACCTAGCCAAATCCTCGCCCTACCCCAAAAACACCTCAATTGTGCAAAGTGATCATTCTGCCCCCAGCTCACCCAGTTCAGTGAGCAGGTGGTCCCCGGTAGGAGTAGCAAGATCTTCTTCGAGATCTTCCCTTGCTTGCTCAAGAGGTCTATTGCGATTCTGCCCCTGGGACACAGGCAGCTGGGCGCAGAGCCCCACTCTCCTTAAAGGAAGGGAGGAAGACAGGTAGGAGGGGAGGGAGGGAGGGATGTAGGGAGCAAGGACGGAAGGGTTAAGAGAGAGAGGAAAAACAAGACACCAGGTTGCTCAAGTCAAAACCCAAGCGCAGGCCAAGCCTCGTGGAGGTTTTCTCTTCCTCCGCATCCAGCCCACGTCTGAATGGAGAAATCGTTCCACGTCACCAGGAGAGAAAGCGTCTACTCACCACGTGCCACAGGCCCAGAGGTGGAGCATGGGAATTTCAATGTCCAGAGGCCAGGGACAACCCCCTACCCTGGGGCAGGAAGGTGGCTCAGGGGGGCTGCGAGTTCCCAAACACGCTGTGGGACTGAATCCAAACCTGCCTGCCTCCGCACTCTCCTCGGGCCCTAACACGCAGGTCCCCAGTCGGTCCTCCGTGCCCCTGCATGCCGGGTCGGAACCTCTGGACTAGGGGTTCTCTGCGGAGAGGCTGTGCTGCATCTGAACGGGGTGGGGGGTGTTCAGCCTGGCCCCCGAGGCTTGGACACCGGGGCCCAGTCTCTGAGTTTGGGAGGAAGAAAGGGAAGTGGGGGAGGGATGAAGGGTGAGTGGGCTGCCCCAGGTATCAACCTGGGGGAGATGGATTTCGAGTGGGAAAAGCTTGGGAATCCGAGGGTATACTCTTGACTGGGTCTAGTGTTTCTGCTACTTCCTACTGCATTACCACCCTGAATAGCCTGTCTGAGCCTCAGTTTCCTTATTAGTAAAGTTGGCTAAAAAAGAATATCCACCTCACAGGATTTTTTTTTTTGAGGGCCCAAAGAGGTAATATAATCACTTCTGCCTTTATTAAGGGCTGGTATGTCCTAGGCATTGGTTTTATTTAATTTTTAAAGATTTTATTTATTTGACAGCACGCGGGCACACACTTGGGGGGTGGGGGGAGGAGCAAAGGGAGAATCAGGCTCTCCGCTGAGCAGAGCTCAATGTTGGGGCTCAATCATCGTGACTTGAGCCGAAGGCAGACGTTTAACCCACTGAGCCACCCAGATGCCCCTCAGGCATTGGTTTTAGTGTTTCCCATGTATCACCTCACTTAATCCTTAAAATCACTTTAGACCTTGGGTGTTTGCATAAATGCAAACTGATCAAATTGTACACACTGAATGTATGCAGTTCTGTGTATGTTATACCATAATGAAACTCTTAAAACACTTCAGGAGGTAGGTATAATTTTTTTTATCCCCATTTTGCAGTTGAAGAAAGTGAGGCTTAACAGAGAGTATATTGTAGACCAACAGCAAGTCATAGCAGAAGTGGGATTCAAACCCAGGCAGTCTGCTTCAGAGTCTCTACTTTTAATCAGTGCACCAAGGCTTACATGTAAAAGTGACTTTGGAACTGCAAACCACTGTTTAGGGGTCAGTTGTGGTTCTTTTTTTTTTTTTTTTTTTAAGATTTTATTATTTATTTGACAGAGAGAGAGACAGTGAGAGAGGGAACACCAGCAGGGGGAGTGGGAGAGGGAGAAACAGGCTCTTCTGGTGAGCAGGGAACCTGATGTGGAGCTCCATGCGGGGCTCAATCCCAGGACCCTGAGATCATGACCCGAGCCGAAGGCAGACGCTTAACTGACTGAGGCACCCAGGCACCCTGTCAGTTGTGGCTCTAATCAGTGGCAAGTTTGGTAGGTGAGTGGCATCGTCTTTGTGTACTGAGTGAGGGCATCTGGATCAGTTCCTAAACTACTGCCCAGTACTCAGTAAGTGCTCAGTCACTCTGCCATCCCTTGTCCTTGTCCCCAAGAGAGGACACGATGCAAAAGAGGGAATGTCAGTGCCACCGCATAAAGAGCTATTGTTGGGGGTGTCGAAAGCAGGTAATAAAATAATAAAGAGATCACACAGCTGCAAGCAATTGCACCTGTCCTGGGCATCAACAAAATCCAAGGAAGCAAAGCAGGGAAGTCCTCCTCTACCTTTCGTAAGACAGAAAGCACAGGGTAGTTTCCCTGATGGTCCACAGGCCTGGCGGGCCGCCCTCTGGGACTCACACGGACCTCATGCAGGCTCCATCGCATAACCCAGCAAACACGCAGCCACCCTCCTGAAGGCCTAACCAGTGTCAAGGGACTCATGTCTCATGTCTGTGAGCAAAAGGTTAACAGCTTTCCACTATGCAAGGCAGAACCACTTTAAAAGGTTTCTTTGGGTAGAGAAATCCGGAAAGGCCAATGCTCAAACAGGAAGTATTTCATCATTGGGACCTGGCCGTTTTCTAGTCATTAGGGTGTTCTCTGTCACTTGACGGAGGCAATGTTTTCACTGAGTGTTACCATTTAATGGACCTTGGCTGAACTCCAGACCTACACAATCAATGGTGGGCCTGACCTCTCCACTGTGCTGTGGACTAGTGAGCTCACACTTCGGGCTCTAACAGTAAACGGAGGACGCGCGCCCCCCAGGCTCCAGGAATGGTAACGCTACACTTCTAGCTGCTCAGGCCAAAAACCTTGGTTCCCTGCTCGTCTCCTCTTTCATACTCCTGGTCGCTCAGCAAAGCTAGTTGTGCTAACCACGAAATCACTTTTAAAATTGGGACCACATCTTGCCGTACCCACTGTTACCTCCCTTGTCCAACCTGCTTTTATCTCTTGCCGGGATCACGGAAGAGCCTCCTTGTCTGTCTCTACCCTTGTTTTCTGCAGCCCGCTGTAAGGCCTGGCGGCCTGAGTGTTTCCGTCCTAAAGTCTGACCACACCACTCCTTTGCTGAAAGCCCCCAGTTGGCTCCCATGTCACTCAAAGGAAAAGCCCAAGTCCTTCTTTGACTAAAAATCCCACATGATCGCCCCCTGCACCCCATGACCTCTCCTTCCTCCTACTGGCCTGGAACTCTCATTCCTGCTAGGTTATCTCCCCTGCCTGAATGTTCTCCTCCCCTGTCTGCAGGGCTGGTTTCAATTCCTTCAGATCTTTTTTTTTTTAAGGTTTTATTTATTTATTTGACAGAGAGAGATCACAAGTAGGCTGAGAGGCAGGCAGAGAGAGAGGAGGAAGCAGGCTCCCTGCTGAGCAGGGAGCCCAATGCGGGCTTCGATCCCAGGACCCTGAGATCCCAGGACCCTGAGATCATGACCTGAGCCAAAGGCAGAGGCTTTAACCCACTGAGCCACCCAGGCGCCCAATTCCCTCAGATCTTTATTTCAAAAGTCATCTTATGAAAGAGACCTGCTTGGGTTGCTCTGAAATGAGACCCCTTCCAGTCGTCCGCCTCTCTCTCCCTGCAACCTGCACCATGCCTTTTTTTCTTCCTAGCACTGAGGCCTCTTGAATACTGTATTAGTATTTTACTTGCTTATCTTATTTGTCTGTCTCCCCTGTTAGAAGCTAAGACGTATGAAAGGATTTTTGATTACTTTGCTCACTATTGTAACTCCAGTGCCTTGAACAGCACCTGACACGCAGTAGACACATGTCTAAATATTTGCTGAGTAAATGAATAGAATGATAAACAAGAGACACAGCATTAGCAGTGGGGGCCCTCTAGCAAACTATTGAGCCCCTCTAGGCTTTGATTTCCTTGGAGGTGAAACTGAGTTTTTGCCCTAGACGGCTCTGAGCTCCCCTGCAGCTGACATGCAGACTTGCCTGGGTTAACACCTAGAACTGGAAGCAGCTGTGTGGCAAGAAAGGGTCTGAAGAGGGCCGGAAGACTTGGGTTCAAAGCCCGGGTAGATAACACTTGTCTGGGTCTCAGTTTCCACAACAAATAGAAAGAGCTCCACCCAGTGGTCACTAAGGTTACTTTCGGCACTTCAAGTGTCAAATTTGCCTCCATACCCCTCAACACCACACGGTGGCGCAGTTGTCTACTACTGTCTCTTAAGAGGGCGTTGCCACGCCAAGCCTGACTAAACAGCACGTCTATAGGAAACTATATTTCTCATGGACACCTGTGAGAGCTGCCCGTTCATCAGATCTCTCTGGTTTGTTTCAATAACAAATAACAAAAATCATTACATTGATTTTTTTTCAGATAAGAAGGCATAAGTCTCAAAAGCAAGTGAGTGGAAATTTCAGCTAAATCTTTTTCACCATGGTTATTTAAAGACCAAGCTGAAACGCTGGCAACAAAAGGTGAGGCCCCAGCTCTATACTACATTAGTTCTGAAACTAAGTAGCCACATACGTGTCTGCACATAACCAAGAAGGTTCCCTCCAGGCAGCAGGGAGGCTAGGGAAGAACTGGATTATTTATGCCAGGGCCTTTTTGTTTGCTGCAACAGCCATTAAAAATTCCTTATAAATAATAAATAATATAACAAAACAGATTGTGATCGGTGCATGGCACACGATGAGCCCTCAATTCATAGTAGTCATTAATATCATTATTGCAATCTAGTTCTACCGCCTCTCCGACTAACAATGATGCTTTTGGCTTGAAAATTACTTTAGATTACAACAAGTAAAAATGATTTTGGGATTCTTTATTCTACTACAAATTACCCATGTTTCACCACTCAGCGCAGAAATGACTAAAAAGGTTTTGATTCTACCCAGATGCACCCGCACGCACACACGTTTTGTGGTCACGTTGTATTGTTAAAAAACAAAATTCAACTGAGTAAACCTTGAAGATCTATCAGCTTTATCCAACGATTCATGAATAGGGTAGCCTCCCACCCAGCAGACAGAAAGGAGCTCTGAGGAGCTGTACAAAATGAAAGACTCTTACAGGCAGAAGGAGCAGGAAGAGGGAAGTTAATTGGGCAACAAGTGGATTGGTTATGGCAAGATCACTCTCCTTGAGGGTTTGGCCGGGATCTATCAGGCAGGTGACCTCGCTAGGGCTGACAAGGTGATTCCTGATTGACCCGATTAAGACCATTTCTGGGAGAAGCTGAAACTGTAAATCAATCTCAATTTGGTGACATGGGGCTTAGCATAAGTGACTCCATTTGGGGCCTGTTGTCTTTTTTTTTTTTTTAAAGATTTTATTTATTTATTTCACAGAGGGAGAGAGATCACAAGGAGGCAGAGAGGCAGGCAGAGAGAGAGGGGGAAGCAGGCTCCCCGCTGAGCAGGGAGCCCGACGCAGGCCTCGATCCCAGGACCCTGAGATCATGACCTGAGCCGAAAGCAGAGGCTTTAACCCACTGAGCCACCCAGGCGCCCTGTTGTCTTGTTTTTAACAGTTTAAAGGGTTTTTTTTTCCCCACTAATTTTTCATTTATCATTATTCTAAGCACATTTCCACATCATCGATAATCATCATTGATAATAATGCACTTCTTTGATTACAAATGAGTATATTCTAGACAAACTATAAGAGACTCTTAATCTCATCAAACAAACAGAGGGTTACTGGGGGGTGGGAGGGTAGGGATAGGGTGGATGGGTTATGGATATTGGGGAGGGTTTGTGCTCTGGTGAGTGCTGTGAAAGGTGTAAGCATGATGATTCACAGACCTGTACCCATGGGGCAAATAAAAAAAAAAGAATCTGCGAAAAAAAAAAACCAAATGAGTATATTCTAATGGTAGAAAATACTGAATAATACAGGACAAAGAAATCATTCCTGATCCCATAATCCAGACTGAGATAATTGTTCATATTTTGATATATTTCATTCAATGACATTCATGCAAATATATTTTCCATAAAATCAGGAATATATTACATACATGATTCTTTCTCTTAATTTTAAAATTGTTTTAAGATCACAACAGTTTTCTTGTTTTTTTAAATTTTATGTGATCATTTTCCCCATCATTACATGTTCTTCAAAAACCCCAGTCACAGGGATGATTTTGCTCTTTAATTTCTCTCTTGTTTTGATTGTTTGGGGCCCTTGACTAAAATGCTTAAGTGAAGGGCACCCGGATGGCTCAGTTGGTTCAGGTCATGACCTCAGGGTCCTGGGATCTAGCACCACATTGGGCTCCCCGCTCAGCTCGTTCAGGGAGAAGTCTGCTCTTCCCTCTGATCCCCAAATAAATAAACAAAATATATTTTTTAATTTTTTAAATTAAATTTAATTTTTTTAAAAGATTTTATTTATTTATTTGACACACAGAGAGAGAGATCACAAGCAAGCAGAGAGGCAGGGAGAGAGAGAGAGGGGGAAGTAAGGTCCCTGCTAAGCAGAGAGCCCGATTCGGGGCTCCATTCCAGGACCCTGAGATCATGGCCTGAGCTGAAGGCAGAGGCTTAACCCACTGAGCCACCCAGGTGCCCCCAAATATATATATTTTTAAATGCTTAAGTGGAACCCGTGCAGCACCATGGCATGGTCTTAAGAGGTGTAATTTCACAGAGGGCTGTCCCACGGGCTAGGCCTGCACTAGGCTGAATGGAGCAGAATTCTGCTTGACCTTCATTCCTTGATTCAAGGCTCTGCTCATTGTTACACTGCAACTCGCTCTCCAGGGGCATGACATTCTAAACTGCTGCCTTACTTAGTAGAGTTGTCTTCTGAACCGAGATTTCATAGGAGAAAGGAGGAAAATTTCTTACTATTTGGATGTTTCAAGCCCTATCAACTCTCAGAAGATAGGAATTTAAATACTATTGATTGAGATAAGAACATTCACAATTTATTGAATACGCATTAGGTCCTCCTAGGAGTTGTCCTTACTTCATCTGATCCTCACATCCAACGCATTTTACACAACAAGGGATGAAACAGAGGCTCAGAGAAATGCAACACCTTGGGCGCCTGGGTGGCTCTGTGGGTTAAAGCCTCTGCTTTCGGCTCAGGTCATGATCTCAGCGTCCTGGGATCGAGGCCCGCATCGGGCTCTCTGCTCAGCAGGGAGCCTGCTTCCTCCTCTCCCTGTCTCTCTGCCTGCCTCTCTGCCTGCTTGTAATTTCTCTCTGTGTGTCAAATAAATAAATAAAATCTTTAAAAAAAAAAAAAAAAAGAAATGCAACACCTTGTCTAAAGTCCCTGGTTGATCCAGGATGGGAACCCAAGTGTTTGGCTCTAAAATTTTTGTTCCAACAGCCCCACCATACACCTTCCCAAAGCAATTCCTGGAAATCATATTTAGTGCAGATGGAGTTTATGAGGCAGGAACTAGGGCTCCTCTCCTCAAATGGTGGAGGTGAGAGGGGTAGCCTGGTTCTGAAAAGCTCCATGTCTGCCTGAGGGATTTTAGCACCAAAGTACTGACATTTAACTTAAGAGCCCCTCCCTGGGATGCCTGGGTGGCTCAGTGGGTTAAGCCTCTGCCTTTGGCTCAGGTCATGATCTCAGCATCTTGGGATCGAGTTCCACTTTGGGCTCTCTGCTCAGCTGGGAGTCTGCTTCTTCCTCTGCCTCTGGGCCTGGCTTGTGCTCTCTTGCTCACTCTCTAATTCTCTCTCTCTCTCTCTCTCTCAAAAAAAAAAAGAAAGAAAGAAAAGGAAAAAGTTCCCTTTATCAGCAGGGGATATGTTCTAGGACCCCCATGGGGGCCTGAAACCACAGATAGTACTGAATCCTCTATATACTATGTTTTTTCCTATACATGCATACCTGTGATAAAGTTTAATTTATAGATTAATCATGGTAAGAAATGAACAATAAGTAATAATAGAAAAGTTATAACAAGATACTGTAATAAAAGTCACATGAATGAGCTCTCTAACTTTCTCTTTCAAAATACATGATTTAACTGGACTCACCCTTCTGTTGCTCGCAGTGATGTGAGATGATAAACAGCCTCCGTGGCGAGACAGAGTGAGCTGAAGGATGTTGGCGTGTGATGGAGAATTAGGCTTCTGCTGACCTCCCGATGATGTTATCTGCTCCTGTTGGCTATGGGTAGCTAACACTGCAGAAAGTAAAACCCAAGATGGGGGGGGGGGCGTTACTACTGTATTTCCCAGAAGAACTGAGGAGAGCATGACATTCATTTACCAAATCATATTTTTGGTTCAAGTAATGATGATGATAACTACTCTTTGATAGACTCTGTGCTGAGCACATAATAGACAGTGGGTCATGTAATCATTCCAGAAGCCCAGGAAGATACGTAGTAGTTTCCCCTGTTTCCTAAACAGGGATCTGGGACACCAGGGGGTTGCCCTGCCTAATGGCAAACAGCGAATATAGATTCCACTTCTATCAGAGTCCGAGGTTCCAGACCTAACCTTTGGTCTGCTTCTTTCCCCTTTTCCTTGCTTCCTCCCTCCCGCCATCCTAACTCCCTTCTTGTCTCCCTCGCCTCCTTCTTTCTCCCTTCTTCCTTTTCCCTCCCTTCTCTTTTCCAGAGAGAAAGACCATAGTGGACTGCCAGCCAGGAAGCCTCTGCAGGTTTCTAGGGAGTGATGAAGGCTGTTTCTGACAGTGACGAGCAGCAGAAAGAAGCAAGTAAACACATTGACTATTTAGCTGGTGCTAAGCAGCATGCTAAGAGCTTCTGGATCACTTGTGTCACTGAACCCTATAAACCTCTAGAAAAAGGAGTTCCTATTGCTATAGAGCCAGGACAGATCATGATCTGGTGTAAAAGTCTAGTGCCCAGCTATAACCCTGATGCTAGACTTTTCAGTGTGGTTGAGAAAATGGCCCTTTTGGGGTGATATCTGTCAACCACAGGTCAAGAAGTTAACAGTGGTAAAATCTTGGTAATTCCCTCTGGCTTTCAAAGTCTTTTGCTCTCTGCCCTTCTTTGATTTAGTCAATTTCATTTCCCATGACTCCCTTCGTGCACTCTCCCCTCTTCGCAGGCCGGGATTTCTGTCGTGGTTGCCTATCACATTGATTTCCACGGGCATGCTTTCTAGTCTCCACTCCACGAGTGACATCCATCCTTCAATGCCCAGCGTAAGCACCTCTCTATACATCCCTCATCTCGTTCTAGTCCTAGGTGACAGAGGTAATTCATCACCTCACAGCCCTGTGCAAAAGCTTTCCGTGATGACCTTTTTATCTGCTAAACAAAAGCCAGGCTTCTTAGCTTGGTATTCAACTTTACCACTCAGTCACAAACATGTCCCGAGAGCCAGGAATGTGCTAGGCACTCTCTAGGTGCTGGGAGAATTGTAGAAAACCGGACAGACAGGTTTCCACCCTTACGGTGAACAAACTGTGCATTAAGTAATTACAAATAATCAACTAAACAATTATTAGTATGATTCAAGCAATTACGAGGCCCTCTCGAATCTGGTCTCAACCTATGTTCAGTTCCTCCTCATCCTTTATTCCATTCAGAGGAGCCTACTCATTCCATTCCATCTCTGTGGCTGTGTTCATTCTCACTTTTTTCCTTCATGCAGGTTCTTCCCTCCTCTACCCCTTAGCCCTCTAGGACCAGCTTTGGTTCTGCCTCTTCCATGAAACCCTGCTAGACAACTTTAGCCCAAAGGATCTTCCCTCATTTGAATTCCTAGCGCTTATCCATCAGACAAATATTTACTGAATGACTTTTTGAAATGTTTGATGAATTGACTCTTCATGAAGTCCTAAACACATGCTATGGCGTTAAAGATTTACATTATATGAGGAGTTAGACTTTTCCTACTGAGATGGATCAAGGATTTTTTCCCTCTTCTCTAGGTGGGAGAGGAGTGGAGATCAGAAAAGCTACAGTAAAACATGCAAAATTACCAAGAAGCAAAGTGACAATAAAAATTACCTAATTACTCATAATCCCACTACTTGAAAGAGATCTAGCACTGACAACTCTCTACCTTCCCAGTTTTTTGTTTCTGTTTCTATTTCTCCATGTGCGTGTCTAGGAGAAATTCCTTTTTCCTCCAAATTAAAATTTTATCAAGAAAATCTCTTTTCATGGGGCGCCTGGATGGCTCAGTAGGTTGAGCATCTGTCTTCAGCTCGGGTCATGATCTCAGGGTCCTGGGCTTGAGCCCCATGTTGGGCTCCCTGCTCAGTGGGGAGTCTGGTTCTCCCTCTCCTTCTCCCTCCTGCTGTTCATGAGCTCTCTCTCTCAAATAAATTAAATTTTAAAAAAACTTAAAAAAAAAAGAAAAAATATTTTTTCTTATGGTCTCTTTTAAAACAGAGTACCTCTACGCTCACTTTCCTGCTCTTCTGCTTGGGGGTGGAATAGTTTGTTCCAGATTGAACAAAACGTAGAGAATTTACTCAAAGACTCATCCATATCTTTTCCAGGTCACTGATCCTATGTACTGTAAGAATGTGAACATTAGTTTTAGGGCATTTACTCAGAAGTCCTTTCTCAAAACCTACACTGGATGTTCTTCAGAACAGTACTCTTCCCTCTCTGAGGTTCCAAATGTGTGGGATGCCTAGGGACGCCATACTTTTATGCAAACCACACAATGTGGGGCCTACAAGAACACAGATCTTCCAATCCACACCCCTCACATAAAGGAGGAGCAGACTGAACTACAGTGTTAAGTACTTGCCCAAGATGAGGCAGCTGGTGGGAGTGGGGCTGAAGATGCCAGAGCTGATTATTTTTACGTATTGCCTGTCCCCAGTTTGTCTAACGATCAACCTCAAACTAAAATTAAGCAGAAAATACTCGGGGAAGCACTAACTCTTGCTAAACAAATCCTATTTATTCCTACCACTGAAGGGGAAAAGGCAACACAGTTTGGTAGAGACTGGGCTAGATCTTTCAGCACTGACTTGTTTTGAAATGTCAGAGGGATTCCCGGGTGACTCAGTGGGTCATGATCAAGCTCCACATCGGGCTGCCTGCTCATCAGAGAGCCTGCTTCCTCCTCTCTCTCTGCCTGCTTGTAATCTCTCTCTGTGTCAAATAAATAAATAAAATCTTTTAAAAAATGTCAGAAAACTTTCTCCTTGGAAATCTACATTACTATGATAGGATTAAAGCAAAGAAGAAATATTAGGGTCCACTTAACTCATTCTTTTTTAAAAAAAGATTTATTTACTTGAGAGAGCACAGAGGGAGAAGGAGAAGCCGACCCCCGCTGAGCAGGGAGCCCAAAGTGGGGCTCCATCCCAGGACCCTGGGATCGGGACCTGAGTGGAAGGCAGACGCTTAACCGACTGGGCCACCCAGGCGCCCCTATCTCATTCTTGCCTCATGTTTGAGAAACGAGGATAACAAAAGGATGTAGGTAAAGATTGGCCCTTCATCATGAACGGTACCATTGGCTTGTACGTATATGCCACTTTGGATCTTAATCTGATTTCTGGAGGTCACCATGATCTGAGGTGCAATTCATTCAAGCAAAAGAAACCCACAATTGTAGAAAAACTTCAGTCTGTTCAGGGAGACCAAGCCCCTTTCACGGACAGCTTTCAAACTGAGCTTTCCAGCCTCGGTTTGAAGCCCCGGTAACGCGGTCTCTCATTCTGAGTTCTGAAAAGTGACGGTATTGGATCTCTTTTTACAGGAACCCAGCCACGAGGGAGCTGTGTGAAAAGGCGAGAACTGTAGTTTTAAGAGTGCTTCTCAAGAACATTCCCACGGGCCCAAGGGCCTTATGGAGATGAAAGGTTTCGTAGGTGGGAGTGAGGCCGGGAGTGGAAGCGGACCCACCTGGTTGGGCGGGGGCAGAGGGCCGTCCACGAGCGGGGAGAATCCGACTGCAAGAGGGACCTGGAGAAGAAAGGGCTCTGGCGGGGGAGGCACAAGCCAGCTCTCTTTTCCTCTGCTCACTCTCCAAAGCTCACCTCAGCATCAAGAGCACAGGTGCTGCCCGACGGGGCCCCTGTCCTACCACAGCAAACAAAGGGCGCGGCCTCCTCCAGCCTTTTCGGTCCGAAAGGAGGCTCGGCCTTACCTTTGAGGATCCACCCATCCCTTCTCAGGCACCCGCCCAATAAGGCCGCAGCCTCCTCCTGCCGGGAGGTGTTGAACTCTCGCAGGAAATGGACAGGTATCACCGACCAATGGTTGGAGCTGCCGCGGGCCAATGGGAGAGAGAAATGGGTCGACCTGGGGTTGAGGAGAGCCCGCAAAAGGGGGCGGGGCCCGGGGGCAAGACGCGTAGGCGCAGGGGGCGGAGAGGGGTGGGTCGGTGGCTGGCGGGGCAGCCCCAGCCGCGCCGCGAGGAACCCGCGGACCGTCGGCAGCGACCAATGGGAGGGCGGGGTGGCGTGGGGGGTGGGCCCGATGCCGGGCGGCCCC
>LNAC01000027.1:6312747-6394614 GCA_002007465.1 Ailurus styani | reverse complement strand
GGCCCGGCCGCCCCCGGGGGGCGAGCACGAAGGCGGGGGCTCCGGCCCGCCGCGCCCCCGTGCCGCGGTGAGCGCTCCCGCTCGGCGCACTTGTCGCCGTGCCAGCCCCAGCGAGCCGGCTCTCCCCGCCCCGCCAGCCCGGGCCCTACCTGCGGCCGCCGTCGGGGGAGGGGGGTCCCCCCAGCTCTGCGGAGCCGCATGAACAATAGGCGGCGGCGGCTCCTGCGGGCGGCGGCAGCCCCGCACCCTATGGATCGGCCGCTCCATGGAGCCCTCCAGAGCGCTTCTCGGCTGCCTGGCGAGCGCCGCCGCTGCCGCCCCGCCGGGGGAGGATGGAGCGGGGGCCGGGGCCGAGGAGGAGGAGGAAGAGGAGGAGGAGGCGGCGGCGGCGGCCCCGGGGGAGCTGGGTGCCGATGCACCGCTGCCCTACTGGACGGCGGTGTTCGAGTACGAGGCGGCGGGCGAGGACGAGCTGACCCTGCGGCTGGGCGACGTGGTGGAGGTGCTGTCCAAGGACTCGCAGGTGTCCGGCGACGAGGGCTGGTGGACCGGGCAGCTGAACCAGCGGGTGGGCATCTTCCCCAGCAACTACGTGACCCCGCGCAGCGCCTTCTCCAGTCGCTGCCAGCACGGCGGCGAGGACCCCAGTTGCTACCCGCCCATTCAGTGTAAGGCGAAGGCGGGGCCGCGGAGCGGGCGGGGAAGGGGGGGCTGGAGGCCTAGGGGTGGTCGCAGGGCGGGTGGGGAATGATTGACCTGGGGGTGGGTGTGTGCGCGCGCGCTCGGGCTGCAGGGGCCGCTTTGGTGGATGCGGTGGGTAAGATAGAGACGCCGCAGGCCTTGCCAGGAACCTCAGGCGCTTGGGCTTCTTAACCTTCATCTGACCACCTCAGCAGCGGCTTCTGCTTTCCACATCCTGAAGCCCCAGCATGAGAATCTCCCCATTTCGCACTCCCGGCTTCCCCAAATCTGGAAGGATTTCAGGCCAGCTGGTAGTTTCTGTCATAACCTTAGTCCCCAAATCAGGGACCTTCCCGACCTCTTCCACCGCCTGTCCCCGCCACTTCAAGACATTTGCTTTGAAGCAGATGGGCGTATCTCCCGCAGGGCTTGCTGGGCTGGCTCTCAAGTCCCGGAAGCCCGTGTGAACTCAAGGCTGAAGTGTCTTTGAAATGTGTTGATTTCTTGGATCGCAATCTTGTATCTCAGAAGTTGTACCTTTAGGAGTCTCACTGAATGATGTGCTGAGAAGGGTGCGAGTCTGTGAAGAAGCAGGTGATGATGGGTGGAGAAATGATTGGAGAGGGAAAAGTATGTCCTTCCCCCATGAGAGATCAGGAGCACAAGGTACAGTGGCTAAATCCCAGTCCCTTGACACCCAGGCTGTTCAGATGATAATACATTTTCTCCTTTCTTCTCACCCTAGATCCTTGCCTATATTTGGTATTTGCCAAATCTCAAGGGGACCATGCCCATGGGTCCCTCCCAGGGCCTTTCTTCCAGTGTCCTGGTTTTCACCAATTTCCCAGGAGCCCCCTGTTCCACACCCTGCAATGATATTTCCTTTGTTTTTTTTTTCAAAGGAGTTAAATTGCCATTGGAATCCCTTAATCAGTTCTGCTAGGTGGTTTTAGAAGATGTAAACATCTTCCTGTGCAGTTTATACTGTTTTATATTTGATGATTTCCATAACTTCTTCCCTGCTAAAAGGTATTGTTAATACATATTTATTATTGTTTATTCCATATTTTGTCTACTTTGCATTTTAGTTAATTAAAGAAAATTGTTACCAAGGGCCACCTTTAGGCATTTAGTTTTTAAATTTCATTTGTAACATTTATTTTTCGGTCCTGTAACTTACTTTCACCTGAGCAGTTGTGTTACTTTATTTAAGGTGTTTTCTTTAAATACCATCACTTAATATGAAAAGCATAACCTCTTTCCTTATTTTTGGTGTTTTGACCATCAAATTGGTGTTCAAGTCCTTATTTCCCTTTGTTTCTGTCTCCCTCACGTTCAGTGTTAAAACTTCCTCTTTCTACGTTTTGATCTTTATAATGCCTGGAGGCAACAAATGATTTAAAATCTTCTGGTACTGGGAAGGGGAAGACTAAGGGTCCTAGCGTAGTGTCTGAAATAGTGCTGAGATGAACTTGGTCACATACTGGAAGGGATATCAGAAGAATGGCCAGTAGTTTAGACACAGTGTTAGACACAGTGCAGTTTTTTATGCAGAAGTCAGAGGTTTGAGGTTCTTTTATGGGTTATGTTTTGTATTTTGTGTTTTTTATTTGTTTTTTGTTTTTTTGTACAGCTAATGTCAGAGTGGGAGAACTGTATGAGGCTTATGAGCAGGAACTCCATTTCTTCCATCTCTGTGCCCCCAGCTGTCAGAGCAGTCAGGTGTGAATGTGACTTGGGCTGGAAAAACTCACCTGCAGAACACCAGCTGTGGCCACCGTGTGCTACATTAGCAGCTCCTTCTCCCTTGGGTGCCCAGGACTTAATCTTTATTGTGACAAAAGTTACCTTCCATAGGCTACATTCCTGTATCTAGAACTCAGTTGATAAGAAAGTAGGAAGTACTTTGTGCTTATTAAAAGAATTGACTTGAAGAACATGACAGGTGAAGGCCCTGGTAAGTTATTTTATTTAGTCTCATCAGAAGTTCTGAACTTTACTGGAATTAATTCTTGATAATTCAGAAAATTTAATTCCATTCAAAAGTCAATTAGAGTGCCTAGCAAAAGGTGGAGACCGTATTAAATATCAGCAGATAGGGGTGCCTAGCTGGTTGAGTTGATGGACCATGCAACTCTTGAGCTTAGGGTCATGAGTTTGAGCCCTGCTGTGAGCTCATGCAGAGATTACTTAAATAAATAAAACTTAAAAAAAAATGCCAGGAGATAAAGAAATGACAAGATAAGGGGGCGCTTGTAAGTCACACCTGAGGGAGATTGGTGATGTAAATACACTATGTTGGTACAATGCTTTGATAAAAATGAACTCGGGAAATTGCTAACAGGTGCTCTGATGGGGGTCCTGTGTACACCAATTTTAGTTAGTGTCACTCGGAAAATAAAGTGATTGACAACCTTGTCTCCAAAGACTCAAATGAAGTTGAGCCACTGACAGCTTTTCCCCAGTTACCCTTTAGAACTTCTCTTCTGTGGCATGAATTGTGACATTAGATTATGAATAACAGACTGTCAGTTAAGTAAGAATGTTTTAGTTTTAAATATTCCTTTTCAAATTTAAACTTTTGTTTCAAACTTTACTCAAAACAGAAGAGGGGGAAATTACCAAATCCTGTGACAAATAAAAAAAAATAATAGATATTTAGAAATCATCTATTATTTATATAGTGCCTTTATCCCTCCAATGTCGATGTGAAAGTTTAGCTTTCTATGTGGCTCACAAATATAAATAACTTAGGAGCTCACTCATCTTTTTTTTTTTTTTTAGTGAAAGAAGAAGAATGTACAGTTCCAAATTTGTCATCTTGGAACATATATAGTCCTAGGTATTAAAAAAAATTTTCTCTTACAGGAGAATTTTGTCTGTTTTCAAGCAGGGCATAAATTAAGATTATTGCTAATTTACATTTTTTTTCTTGCATCCACTACAAATCTAAGGATGTATTTTCAGGTGGACTTGGGATTTTTAAATGAGTGAAGTATGTACCATTCACTTACTCAAAACCTACTGGAATGTGCCTATATATTTAGTTTTCAAGAATACAGTTGAGACAGAATAACATCTTGACTGCAAAAATGAAAGACATATGGTTTTGTTCCTGATATTCCTGGAAATATCCATCCACAGAAACTGAAACATGTGCTGAATGTGACTTGACCTGATTCTTACTTAAAACCAGGGCTTTTTTTTTTTTTTTAAGATTTATTTATTTATTTATTTGACAGAGAGAGAGAAAGAGATCACACGTAGGCAGAGAGACAGGCAGAGAGAGAGAGAGAGAGAGAGAGGAGGAGGAGGAAGCAGCCTCCCTGCTGAGCAGGAGGCCAGACCACTGAACCACCCAGGTGCCCCTAAAACCAGGGCTTGACTAGAGTGGGAAAGGAGAGCCCCACATTCTCTCAGCTGCAGCTGAAGGTCTAGTTCCTACCAAAGGGACTTCACAGGGAAGGGAAAAGAAAGTATCTTCTCCCAGGCCCCACTCATCTGTCTTCTGTCTGCTTGCAAACTGTGTTCTATACCTTTCTTGAAGGCCGGTCATAGTATTTCCTTAACTAGTTAGCAAGAATCTGAGAGTTTCTGTTCTACCCAGAGAGAGATTCTTGCTCTCCCTTCCCCACAGAGGTTTTCTGTCTTTGAAATGCCATCTAAGGAGCTGTCCCTTCAGCACCCAAGTTCGGAATCACTTCTTTTAAATCCTTATACATTTAAATATTTAACACATCCTATGTGTTCACAACTATGCTTTGGACCAAAGGAAAGGAGGAAGGGGAGAAGAGAAAATATAACAGTTAATTCCCTTAAGGGAAATTCAGTATTCAGTTAAGGAAATAAGATATATGAATGGAAACTTGTTAAAGAGACAGGTATCTTTCATCAGTGTGAAAGCTGTTAGAAAAAGTGAATGTTCCTTCCCTCCATGACCAAGGAGACTCCTAATATAATTTACGTATTTCTCCAAGAGGGTTTCTTACCACTTTTTAGAATACACGTTGTTTTTTTTCATTCATATAGACAAGATAAGACAAGAATTGGTAATCAGGATTCATTTTAGGACCCAGAAACACTTAAGCTATTTTAAGCAAAAGGTGATTTAGCACAGGAAATTGGGTGCTTACAGAACTGTTGGAAGGGCAGGGAGAAGGCTCTTAGCTGGACCTATGGAACAACTCCCAGAACATTGCAGACCTGACCCACCCAGCAAGTTACTACTTCTCTAATTGGAAACATACAGAATCAGGAGTTGACAATGAAGCTGTCGATTTGAAGAACACCACCCTGTTGTATTTGCTGTCCAGAGATTAGGCAGCCACTTGGCCTCGCAGCATTCCTTTCTACATCTGCCCAGAGCTGGTGATTGGACACTGACATGCAGAAAAATCCCACTTCTCCACAGTCATGCTTGGCTGGAGAAGCAGCAAGAAGATGGTGTCCATCTCACTTCTGCCTTCCCTATCCTGTGCATCTAATTGGCAGAAGCAGACCTGTAGCAGTCAGGGAGTCTGGGAAATGTAGTTCTTAGCTTTCTGGGCTTTGTACTGCAAGATATGCTAGAGGATTTTAGACTGGATATTGATCGTTAGTCTGCAGGACATTTATCCTTTGAGAGGAGTGCCAGATGAGGTAAAAGCTTGAACAACTGGAACTTTGGGGGTCAAGATGGGCTATACTTTTTGTATATTATTTTGTATTCATTTGTGCATACTGACACTTGCATTGTAAAATACAAATGAATATTAGCCCTAGACAGGATGGAAATACTCTAAGTAAGGAAGAACAGAGTTTTGAGCACCACCAGCATGTGAATGGCAGTTGGAGATATCCTGGGGTTGGCTGAGGAAGGAAGAGAACAGCCGGCAGTGGGCAGTTCCTCTTTTGGTTTTGCCAAAAGTTCAGAAATATATCTTTGTTTTCTTAGGGTTTTTGTTTTGGTTTGGTTTGGTTTTCTTTTTTAGCAAACTGACGATATTTTCTGTTTCAGGAGGTCCAGTGCATTTTTTTTTTTTAATTTTCAGATCTGAGTTTGGCTTATTTCCTAGGGAGATAGATTCCGCCGCCCCCCCCCCATTTTACTTGACTGTCGTTTACCTGCTGAATGTTCAGCAGGGTGAGTATAGTGATGAATAAAGTAGACAGGATCTGCCCTTGTGGATCACGCAATCTCGCAGGATGGCAGGCACTGAACAAGTAATTAAACCTTGTTGGGTCTTGCCAAACAGACTGTTATGGACGTGTTTGATGGGGGCCTGACCTCATTTAGGCGGGGGTTAGGAAAAGTTCCTCTAGGAGATTTTGTTTAAGCTGAGACCTGGGGGTTGAGTATGAGTCAGCCAGGTAAAGACAAAGAGACTGAGACGACAGAGCCCAGGGTTTTCATGAGAGAAACATAAAATAGCTCTTTACTCCTATAGCAACACCTTTTCTAGCCCTCGATTTGTAATCACTGGTAGTCATTGTGATCTGTCCATGGAACCCTTTCCAAACAGTGCTGAGGATGTAATCAGGTACCTTAGGTTCATACTCTGTATTGGAAAGGAGATGAGTAGTTGGGTGTGGTACTTGGGGACGTCAGGGATGGAGCTGTGGAGCAGGTGACTTCTGGAATGAGATGTCCCTGGGGAGGCTTCTCTCTGTGCATCTTAGTCACCAGCTCCTGGTAGAATCACATTTTGAAAATATCCTCCCAATTTACTCCACACCCTCTGTCTCTCCTGCTGCTGATGTTTGGACCCTGTGCTTGCATGCCTGCATTACTTCAGTGGGCTCCTTAGTGGTTCGTCTTGCAGAAGGCTCCTTGGCCTCCAGGTTCGATTCCCCATGGCTACCAGAATTGATGTCCTCTCTAAGTCACAGTCTAATAACACTCCCCTATTTAAAAATGCATGAGTCCTGTCATTCACAGTGTGAAGTTCAAGCCTCTCAGAATGACTCTAAAACCATTTCACAACCTAGCTGACCCCAACAAGACCTTTAGCCCCATCTCCTATCCTAACATATAATCCAGCCACACCGCACTCCTTGAAGTTCTTAATGTGCCCTATAGTCCCATACCTCATGTTCTTGCTCATGACCTTCCTTATGCCTGGATTGTCCTTCTCCATCCTGATCTTTGCTGCCTGATGAGATCCCTCCCACTCATTTTTTTTAAAGATTTTATTTTTAAGTAATCTCTACACCCAACATGGAGCTGAAACTCACAACCCTGAAATCCAAAGTTACACACTCTACCAACTGAGCCAGCCAGGCAGTCTCCCTCCCACTCATTCTTTAGGGCACATTCCCAGTGTTGCCTTCCCTGAGAATCCCTTCCCACTCACCCTCTTAATCCTGTCCTGCAGTGGGAGTTGGTGTTTTTCCTAATCTGATCATACAGCTATGAAGGCTCTTTTCACACTGTGGTTTGGTTGTTGTGTGTCTGCCTTGTCATTGAATTGTATGCTTCTCACCATCGAGTACACAGAAAAATGAATAAGTCTCCCAAAAATGATCTCCCTCTTTGTTCCCTTGCATTAAAATGGTTTGTCATGGTTCGGCATTCTGCATGATGTTCCAAGTAGAAATTATTACATGAATATTTATCGAATGCCCACTATGTGCTAGTCGTTAAGATTAATGCAACAGAAAGTACGCTAGCCACATTTCTTGCCTTGATGGAGCTTACCTTATAGTGGGGAGACCAAAAAGCCAAGGGAGTATAACTTGCTATGTTTACCCATAGGTAAATGAGTGATTCAGTATTTTCAGAATGTTTTTGACTTCTTTTTTTCTTCTCTTTCTCAGTGTTAGAGATTGATTTTGCGGAGCTAACCCTGGAAGAGATTATTGGCATCGGGGGCTTTGGGAAGGTCTATCGTGCTTTCTGGATAGGGGATGAGGTTGCCGTGAAAGCAGCTCGCCATGACCCCGATGAGGACATCAGCCAGACTATAGAGAATGTTCGCCAGGAGGCCAAGCTCTTCGCCATGCTGAAGCACCCCAACATCATTGCCCTTAGGGGGGTGTGTCTGAAGGAACCCAACCTCTGCTTGGTCATGGAGTTTGCACGTGGAGGGCCTTTGAATAGAGTGTTATCTGGGAAAAGGATTCCCCCAGACATCCTGGTGAACTGGGCTGTGCAGATTGCCAGAGGGATGAACTACTTACATGATGAGGCAATTGTCCCCATCATCCACCGCGACCTTAAGTCCAGTAACAGTGAGTATGAAGAGATGGGGCTGGAGGGCTCAGGAGTACTTTTCTACTCAGTCCATGGTTTTGGTGGGAGTGGATTCCTAAAGGAATCTCAGTGGGCAGTGAAACTTCTTGCATAAAACCATTCCATCCTTGAGTTGAAATGTAGGGATGAAATGAGTGCCTGAAAAATTGGTTTAGAAAGAGAAGAATGAGGCAGGTGAGGGGTTTGGAATAATTCTGAGCTCATATTAGCAGGCAAGGTTGGCAGTGTGTAATTCCAGTATGCTGTGCAATGTATATCTACATATATATAGATAGATGGATACATAGATTTTTCCACTTTAGGGAAGCCTGTCTGTAATTACAAAAGGGTTTCCTCTTTGGCAGAACAACAGGTAACTAGGATGCCTATTTGTATTCCACCTGAGCACCCCAACTTGAGGTAGTCTCCATAGAAGGGTCTATAAGGAAGAAGAGGCATGTTGTCTAAGCTGTGGGGCCAATTCAGGTGACAATGTTCACTGGGAGAGCGTGACCTGGCTGGTAGTATTATAGATTCCTGATAGCCTACGGGTCTTAGTAATTAATTGTTGTAACTACTTAGTGTTTAATAGCAGGGAACTGAGAAGTAACTGTTTATTAAACATCCAGAATCCATAAACTGGATTGTAAAGCAAGCGTTAGACATAATTCCTTGGTGAGTTGGTGGGAACCAGTCTCTTTCCTTGGAGGAATCTGCAGGCACTGGGACTCTGCTGCTTTTGTGAGGTAATTTGTGCTCTCTTGCCCAAACTATGTGGTAGAAAGGATAACATTTGTTAAATAGGATATGCTTAAAATCACTTTGAGCATCCTGTCTGGAGAGGAAGGCATTTGGGTTTTGGGGGGGATGGCGTGGGTTCCAGAACTTCACTCTCTGTCTCCTTCAGCATTGAGCCCAGAACACCTTCAGACTTTTGTTTTGTTCTGAGCTGTTCCAGATGTGGTTTATTTTTCTGTTGATACTACCATGAATGTTTACTTTTAAAAATACGTTTTCTTTGTTGTTGTTTTGTTGGTGGTGGTTTTTTTCTTGAACAGCTTTAATTATTTTTATTTTATAATTCCTCCAGATTTTACTTATTTTTTTATTATTAATATATAATGTATGATTTGTTTCAGGGGAAAATATGTTTTAAAATTATTTCAGTAGATATTTTTGTTGTATAAGAATTAGGCAGTGTGGATAAAAAAGAGAAAGGTAACCAGTGATGTTTTCCTTCAGGGAGTATAACTATTACATTTGGCATATCCTCACAGATGTTTTTAAAGTAAATGTGTGTGTGTGTGTGTGTGTGTGTGTGTGCGCGCGCGCGCGCGTATATATGTATATATATATATATATTTATACATTTAGACATACCCACACAAATAGACTTTCCAATTTACTTTAAAATAGCCTTTCTTACCCTTCTCTCTTCTACCTGAGCCCTCTTCTCTCTTAATAATAGAAACATTCATCCTTGTGAAAGCATGGAACATTATATATAATGCATGTGAAGGATTTAGGTTCCATAAAATAAAATATGATTATTCTCATCCCTCCTCCCAGATTCTGTTCTTTAAACATATTAAATTAAAACTTTTGCTGACCCCTTTCACATTTCTGCCTAGACATTACTTTGGATGATGGGGTAAGAATAAGCAGATGTGTTGGTAGAACATGTGTTAGAGAAGCTGACCGTTCTTTATTTTTTCTTACATCCTTATGCTGGAAGAAGTAGGCAAAGTGCTCTAATCATACATGTTGAGCCCTTTGAAAAACTTGGGCTAGGATGATGGAATTGTAAAAGTCAGTCATCTCCTCCAGGAAGTTTCAAATTTGGGTGTAATTTCATGCTGTAAACACCAGGTTTTACCTTCCGTGAGATTTGCGTTTGGAAGTCTAGGCTCTTGGGAAGGAAAAGTTAACTTGCCAAGGTTCTGCCGTTTGTGGGAGATGGCAAGAGACCTCACCGTCATTCTGTCACTGGGGAGACAAAACCCCGTTCTTTCTCTGTCGTTAGTGGGCTTTTGGATTGCAGAGGTAGAGCCTGCAGGTGCACTGTGCTATGGCGGGAGTTGAACTTACACTTGATAGGGTCTGACCCTGGACCTCATCAGGGTCGCAGATGCCCCGAAATGTGCAGAGTCCACTGGGCTGTGTGGTTGATGCCTGCTGTAAATCTCACAGGGAAGTTGGGGTAGCTCCTTGACATCTGTCTGTGGTGGCTGTTAGCCTGGGATTTGTGGGAATCCAGTGTGAGTCTCAATGACACCATTGTTTTTACTCCATTGTTGTGTGTGCATGACTTAAAAACTCGTTTTGGAAATGTTATGCTAGTTTTTACCTGCCAGTTGGAGAGTCACAACTTTACTGTGTTTTGCAGACCTGGGGATGCTGGCCTGTTTCTCTTGGGTTTTCTTGTTTGTTTGTTCAGGATTTTATTTATTTGAGAGGGAGAGAGCAAGTGAGCACTAGTGGGGAAGAAAGGGAGAAGCAGACTCCCCACTGAGCAGGGAGCCTGATGCAGGGCTCCATCCCAGGACCCCAGGATCACGACCTGAGCCAAAGGCAGTTGCCCTACTGACTGAGCCACCCAGGCGCCCCTCTCTTGGTTTTTATTAAGAGTTCTAGAGAGTTGGATTTTGGTCACTGTCATGTGAGGGCAGAATTCTAGGAATCATATGTGTTTGTTGTCTTAGATCTGCTAGCGAAAAGAGTATGTATATGGGTAGGCTGTCTTTGTGGAAAAAAAAGGAAGTAGTTGGTGATAAATATCTAACTGTTACAAAAGGCTCCGTGGAAAGGTGATTAATTAAAATGCTTTACTATCCTTGTCACCTACTTTAAAAAGTCACGTGCTGTAACTGGCGATGGAATGCGTACAGCATCCTGTGTTGGCACATAATCCTTAGTAAGTTCAGGTTTGACTGCACATAACCTAAAAACCAAAATAACAGTGGCTAAAACAAGGTGTATGTTCATTTGTCTTTGAGAAGAAGTGTGCAGGGTTTTGGACATCCCAGTGTCATTGGGATCCAGACTCTTATTTTTCACTCCGGTCCCAGTCCATGGCCTGCATCAGGCTTGCCTTGTGGTCTGAGATGACTGCTGAAATGCCAGTTATTTGGTCCAACTAACAGGCCTGAAGGAGGAGGAAAAGCAGAAGCACCGAAAAAGGCGCTCCTGGAGCTGAGTTGACTCCCATGATCCTCCCAGAAGTCCAGCAAAAACACATCTGCTTGCAGAAATTGGCCAGATCGTAATCACAGAGCCATGGCTGGCGCAGGGGAGGCTGGGAGATGCAGGACTTTAATCGGGGTGGCAGTGAGCCCAGCGAATCATCAGGAGCTATTACTGAGGAAGAGGGTGAGCAGGGCTGGTGAGGGAAGCAGCTGGCAGTCTTCCCATGGAATCTTAATGTGGAACATGCATTGGGAAAAACTGTTTATTTCAGATGTTTAGCGTCATACAGCCAAACAAGGTTAGCCTGGCCTTGGGGCGTGTGGCTCAGACCCCTGATTTAACTAATGGCTTCTACTCGTTTGCCACATTGCATCATTAGCTCAAACATCACTTCTTAAAACTACTTGCACAAAGCCCTGGCTAGAATAATGGATTTGTGTCTCTGCTCTGTCAATTAGGAAAAGCCAGCTACTTGATTGTTAGCAAAGGTGTCGATGAAAGAAGGTCTCTTAGTGGAAAGATTGTCCGTTTGGGGGTTAGGTAGATGGATTTCAGGATTTGGGCTTAAAGGCATTTGGCAGAATAACAGTTCAATAGCAGTCGTTAAAAGTTAAATTAGTGTAAAAAGAAGGTCATATGAAAAAGCTTTGGAAAATGAAAAGCCTCGCCCAAAGTGAAGGTTGTGTTACTACTTTTATTAGATAACTTCTTAATTATTAGATAACTTCTTTCCTCCTCTTAGAAAGTATCGAAAAACAGAAAGGTAAAAGCAGTGTGTTTCTCCAGTTTTTACATTTGTGGATATTTGTTGTCACCCAGAATCGTGCCCGGGAAGTGTAGTAACCATGTTGCTTGTAGCTTCCGTGCCCCCGGGCTCGTCCGCGTATTGTGACTTGTTACGTAAATAAGTAGTCCTCTACCACAAGAGATTTAAAGGTTGCACAGGATTCCACTACTTAGATATACTCCATTAACTAAACCAAACCCCTATATAACAATAATAATAATAGTAACAGTAATAATAACAACAGTACAACTGATGCTGATGGAGTGCTCTCTTTCCAGTAGGCATGAAGTAGTTCACGTGCATTCTCTTTTCATTCCCACAGCAGCCCTGCAGAGTAAAGACTATGAATGTGTTTATTTTACAAAGGAGGAAACTAAGGCTCAGAGGGGTCAGCCATTTTTCCAGAGTCTCACCGCCAGTCCCGAGGGCAGACTTCGTGGCCAGGTCTGACCCCTCCACCTGTGTTCCCAGTCACCACGCCATTGCCGGCATCCTGCTGCTGGGTGGCTGGGGCCTTCTCTCCTGTGGCCCCTAGTGCTTTGGTTTCATAGGACTGGGAATAGCCTTGCCCTGCTCACAGAGCCCTAGCATCCCCATTTCCTTAAGGTCTGATCGACTCACTCTTGGTTTCATAGCTGGAAAGCAGAGGTGAGTGAGGAGCTGCATTTGGTTGGAACTTGCCACACCTGCCTTCTTTGGTGTGGGTGTCAGTTGAAACTTCTCATGAGGTCTTTGCTGCCTTCACTCCCTCTTCCTCTAAAGACACTCTCCCCATAAGCCAGGCTGGTTTCCTCTTTCCTCTGGAACACGCTCTGTGCCCTCAGCACCCTCACCCTCGCCGTGGGAATAACCAGGCTTTCAGGGGTGCTCTTGCCCCAGCTCTCTGCCTGTCCAAACCCTGCCCGTTTTCCCACGCTCGGTGCAAACCTGGCCGCTCCTTCCGACAGCCCGGCACTGTGGTCAGTGCTGCACGGTCATCTGGGGCTGAGCGCACGCTACCTGGGAGCCTGTAGGAGAACACTCGGTGACAAGGGACTAGCACTGCTCACCATGGGTCGCACGCGCAGGTGTCTTCCAGGGTCGGGGTCAGTACATTCGCGAAGCGGCTGGGGGCAAGCTGAAGGGCTTGGGAGGAATGATGGGGAAGCGAGTGTGCGCTCCGTCCGGCACGGGCCCTAGAAAGATGGAACAAAGCACAGCCAGCCCCCTGCCGCCCGCCAGCCTGCATCCCCTGGCCTCCTCTCCTTGGCTGTGATTTCGGGAGCATCCCCAAGGCCTCCAAATAGATTTTGTGTCTTTAGCTTCCAGGGACATGAATGAATGCGTGAATGAGCGAATAAAGGATCCCTTGTGCTGGTCTGCTTATGGGATCACTAAGTGTGATGCCTCCTCTTCTCTCGTTGGAGGATGTCCCGCATCTTCCAGGACTGGCGAGCACGTGGCTTTTCATACACTGTATAACCTCCAGGCCCTAGTCCCCGCCCTAACGTCCCAGTTCGCCAAAGTTTCAGGTGTCAAGGCTGGTACTTTCACAGTGTGTTTGTTACCAACCTCCAGTGCCTCTGCCCTCTTTTTTCTCTGCACCCTTCCCGGATGCCGGCCCCAGATAACTCCCCGGCAGTGTGTCCCCTGCAGCCAGCCAGAGGGCTGCCAGGTCCTGCGGGAGCAGGCCACCCCCCCTACCGCCTACATCCACTGCCCGTCGGCCCCATCCAGCCTCAGCGCTCCCTGTGTTCCCTCCTTGTCAATTCCCTGTCGTGCCCCTCACAGTCTCCCTTCTAGTTTTGTGGACTTATTTGATTGCCTGCTCCTCTTGGCAACTAGGGGCTGAGTAGCGCCCTTCCCTCCGGTTTCTGTGCTCACTTGTCCTTTGTGCTCTTCTCAACCTTCTGTCAGGAGCTCATAAGATAAAGAAGCAGAAGCCTTGCTGTCTTGGAAGTGGAAGGAGGACAGAGCTTCTATCTTGCCCTTGCCCTCAGGCGGCTGTAACATTCTAAGCCCTGGATGACACCTGGACTAGACACTGGCCACAGACCCCGACTGTGTTTCCTGGGAAGGGTTTCTCTGGGTTGAGAGTGTGCTGTGGAACACTGTGACCCACCGCGTTCCACTTGCTGGTGTCCTTCCGGGACACTGAGGTCAAACACATTCCTACGTGCTGGAATGAAATGAATGGAAGAAGCACCTAGGACACGGGCCTCCTGGCCAAGAGCAATGTGGCAGGAAGAACTTGCCTAGAGAAGGATGGGGAGTAGCCATAACAGCAGTTTTTCCTACAGGACAATAAGAACCTATAAAACATTTCCAGGATGGATCTGGGAGGCAGCAAAGTATTGGCTAGAGGACCCAATTTCTAGTCCTTTTTAAGAGGTGTATAAGTGACTTTTTTATGTCCCATGAAGCCATCCCCAACCGAGATACTTCCAACAGTACCTGGCTCAGGTACTGCCAGATCTCTCTCCCCATTTCCTTCCCATTTCTGGGCTTTGTGGTTCTTTGTGTGCTCCAAGTTCCTTCTTTCGGAGTTGGAGGGTGATGGACATGTTTTAAGGATTTTTCCTGGCAAAAGCATACAAGTGCTCAATGAATTGGATCATTTTGGTTGTAGGAGACAATACCTAAGATTAGCCAGCTGAGGCATATACCAAGCATATACCAGACGATTCTATTCAGTTGATGGGTAGCATTTTGCATGAACACAGAGGCATGTTCTGAAAGTCAAAATAAAGACATAAGTAAATAAAGCCGAAATGAAGCAAACAGTGAACCTGGTGAGGCCTGGCGGTGTGACCTAGAGGTCGAGTTGCAGCCCCCAGTTCATTAAGGTTGCCTGGGAACCTTGCTTTTCCCTTTTCCCTTGGGCATGACCATCTCCTGCACAAAGATGGTTCTCCTTTGTGTGTTAAATTGAGTGCTTGGTGTTGAGGATATAATAGTAAGCAATACCAGGCACCTGCCCCGCCCTTAACGAGCTCCCTGTGGGATCACAGAGACCAACCTAAGTCAGGACCATGGAGGGAAGATGTTGTGTGCCATGAGAATGACAGTAAAGGGGTGTGCCTGAGAATTTCCTGAGGGGGCGAAGGAGTTAATGCGACAAAGCCATGAGGGTGGGTGGGGCCGGGACAGTCCAGGCAGGGAGACCAGCAGACTCAAATGCTCAGTGGGAGCATGGCCCCCCAAGAGGCAGGTGATGCCCTTGACAGGGTCCTTTCCTGTGCTCGTGGGGGCTCAGGGGCCACCGAGAAGGATCGGGAGGGGTATTGGTCTCTTTGTGGCAGATTTGCCATTGTTTCCCCAGGCTTGCTCTGGAGTGCCTTCCTTCAACTTCGGTGGCTCCGGGGGCTTCTCTGCAACATACTCAGGCGAGTAGGAGGTGGCTTGGGGACCTGGGCAGCACTTAGGCACCTACGAAGCCTGTGTTGTAGTTGGAGCAGAAGATGAAGGATCTGGAAAGTATTCTGGACCCTGAGCCATTGTCTTGGGGAAAACAGCCTCAGGGAGGGGGCAGGTTCAGGGCAAGTCGAGGTTTTGAAGGTGTGTGGGCTCTGATTTCAGAGGGTTCCTTACTGTCTTCCCCTTTACCTGTTTCCACTGATTTGAGCCGCTCTTGCCTTGAAGGTCAGATATGATGTCTTCTCTTTCCCACATCTCTCCCCAGGCAAACCTGGTAACAACTAAGTAGTGACGTCGTCCTTTCGCAGCTGGTCTCTAGCACCGTCATTGCTCAGGGTCAAGATCTGTGCTTCAGGATCTCTAAGGAGACAAGAGCCTGCCTGTCCCTCCACTCCTCCTTATCTCTTGGAAACATTTCAGTTCCCAGCGTGGTGTTTTACTTCATCCCCGTGAGGTAGCTCAGGGCTGCCTGTGGCTAGACAAAGTGAGATACACGGTGGTGACGTGGGTGGTCTTGTTGCATCCAGAAAAAAAGGTAGCTTCTCCAGGTCACCCATCTCTTCACCTTGGAGTCCCCTTCCATTCTCCAGCAGCCCCGTGTAGAACCATACTTATTCCTCTTATTAGGGAAGGGCTGTTGACATAGCGCCCTTGAACCCCTTGGAATCTGGGCAGAATGTGTGCAGGTTCATTTAGCGGGACAGGGTTTTTAGTCTGACTAATCTAAGACTCAGAGAAGGTTATGAATGAAGACTGTTGTAGAGAACTTCTTAAATGGGTCATCTGGGTGAGCAGAGAATTGGTGGCGTGGAGGAACATGGCCCACATGCCACCCTTGGCACTGCCAGGCTGGGTTGCTTGGGCACATCTTATGGTCTCTGGTCCTTGGATTCCTCGTGTGTGAAGTGAAAGGTTTGGATGAGATGGTCTCCGGGGTCCCTTCCAGGACTGACGTTATGCACGTGTGTGTGTGGGAGAAGGTGACTACATGGTCTGTGTGTCAGGCCACCACGTGTCCAGGGTCCCCACTTTCCAGCTTCTGGCTGCAAGGGCTGAAGCTCCTAATGAGGGAGCATTCTCTGAGTGGTTTAGGGAGAAAAGAGTGGACAGGAGCTCCCAGGTGCGCCCTTCCCCCTTTGCTGCCCAGGGCATGACAGATGGCCTCGCGGACAGAAGATGCTCCGGTCACATGAATCATGAGGGAGAATCACAGTCAACCAAAGGCAGCCTTCATCCTGGAGGCAGGACACCGTCAGATGCCACTTCTGTCCTTGGGGCTGAATGAGGGGCATCCCGGGGTCTTGCAGCTTTGCTCTTGCCTTCCTGCCCACTTCTCTGAATCAGCATAAGGCTTTTTCAGGTGGGGCTTGAGGCCACTTAGGTGTTTGTGTGCCTCAGTCCCCCTCCCCAGCAGAGCCGCAGGAAGACTGTGCTTGTGCGGGCGCCGGAGCGTGACAGTGAGGTCCGGAAATGAGACACGTTAAAGCCAAGGACTGCTCACCCCGGGAGTTGTGCTCTCCATAGGAGAGGTCGAGGTTCTGATCTGAGAAGAAAGCATTTCCCCTGAAGCTTGGCTTTGGGAATCACTGCGGTCTGATGGGAGGAACCCTAGCCTGGGAGTCGGAGAGACTTGGAAAAACTACTTCTTGAGCCCCGAGCCTGAGCATGTGGCTAGCCCCGGGGAGAGCCGGGGTCCTCGTCTGTAAAACGTGGATGGTACGGGACAGTGGTGTTGTTTGAAGATGGGCCGAGCCAGTGCGCGCCGCGGGTGCCACGGGGACCTCATTCCCAAATGGCGCCGCACTTCTTTCCTCTTTCCAAGGAGAAGGCAGACTTCTTGCTGTTCCTCGGTATTTTAAGCGTACACAGGACAGAGTTGGGTTTCCCTTCTTAAAGTAGCATGAGGATTTTAGGCGGCCCTGAGCTGCCCTTTGCCAAGTTGGCCGGGGGTAGCTTTACCGCCCCCACCGACCTGGGCAGATTTATGTCAGCGGAAGCCACAGAAGGGGATCGATAGCCCTCAGCCCCTTCCAACTGTGCCTGGGCTTCTCGTGGAAAAGGCCGGTGTTTCTCACTCCCGCTGGACCTGCGTTAACTCACAGTGCTTGGCCCCCTGAGAAATGCTGCCTTGTTTTGTTACGGCCTTTGGCCTGATTGAATGGGACAGCTGGCCAGTTTTATGGCTCTTTTGGCTTCTCAGCTGATAATTAAAATGCTTTTTGCCCCAGGAGGAAGGCAGTATTTCTTTTTTCTCCGCTGTACCAGTCTACGGCCAAGGTCAAAGGGAATGCCATTTTCGCTCTCCCTCCTGGCTTCCCAAACCAACTTCTCATTCTTTTTTTTTTCTTTTTTTTTTTTTTAAGATTTTATTTATTTATTTATTTGAGAGAGAACATGAGAGGGGAGAAGGTCAGAGAGAGAAGCAGACTCCCCGTGAAGCTGGGAGCCCGATGTGGGCCTCGATCCCAGGACTCTGGGATCATGACCTGAGCTGAAGGCAGTTGCTCAACCAACTGAGCCACCCAGGCGCCCCCAACTTCGCATTCTTGTTGCACAGTCTTTTCTAAGACTTTTCAGGGTGGGCTGAAGAGATTTTATGTTGACTTTTGTGGTCTTCCTTTGGCAGGGGGAGGGAGCATTGTTGCCCCTTTCCCATCTCTGTGCAACAGCTTTGTTGCTATAGCTATTCAGATCTGGTTGGGCGTAGCACTTAGTAGGTGCTCAGGAAATGGATTGCAGCACTGTGCCTCTTCCCATGCAATAACCTCTCCCCTCAACCCAAGATGTTATCTAAACAATGCCCAGACTCTCCTTTAGAGCCCACATTTAGGATGTGAACCCTCTCTTTCATTGGAGATGAGCCCATGTGAGCTCTGGGTGAGACGTGGCTTGTGTCTTGGCTCTGTTACTTGCTAGCTGGGACCTTGCGCAAACGATAAACTCTTTGTGCTCTCGTTTTTGTTAATGTTAAATGGGAATAATTATAATTCCACCCATCTCATTTTATAGGGTAGAGGTGAGGATTCAGTGAAATAATCTAGATGAAGCTCTTAGCACCGTCTGGCACATGGTAAGTGCTCCATATATTGATCATAATTATTGTAATTCCAGAGGCTGCATTTTTTCCCTCCGTCTTTAGATCCACAATTTGTGATCTCGTACTTTCAAGTATAAATTGCCTTGTACTTGCATCCTCAGTGTTTTAGTCCTGTTCTCTCCAATTGCACAGTAGATATTTAAAATTTAAAGTGGGATATATACATAAAGTGAGAATAGTTCAACATTGAAATACAAAGGAAAGCTGATCTCCTTTACCCTAAACCCTAAGTTTATGTCTTAGAAGCAAATGAAATTAAGATGTGGGGTTTTGTTTTGTTTCATTTTTAGTCTCCTTTGATAATTTTTTTCTGTAAAAACACAAAAATCCCAGTAGAATCCTGGGCAACAGAGGTAGTGTTGTTTTTCTTTCTTCCATCTCTGCTCCCTATCTCCCCTTTCCCACAAATCACGACAACATGGGACTTTGCATGTAGCATTCCCAATGTTTGGCAGCAATTCCTTGTTGCTATGAAATCATGCCTTTTCCCTTCTTCTTTTCCTCCTCCTCCTTCTTCTTCCTCCTCTTCCTCTTCTTCCTCCTCTTCCCCTCCTTCTCCTGCACTTCCTCCTCCTCCGTCTTTTTCTTCTTCTTTTTTCTTAGAGAGCAGGGAGTAGGGGCAGAGGGAGAAGGAGAGAGAGAATCTTAAGCAGGCTCCACACTGAGTGCAGAGCCCTCATCTCACGACCCTGAGATCATGACCTGAACTGAAATCAAGAGCCAGATGCTTAACCCCCTGAACCACCCAGGCCCTCTGAAATTTTGCGTTTTCTACCCCTAGTCCCTTTCTGGATGGACTCAAACTCCTCTGCTGAACAGGCAGAAGGTGTTCCTTGGACCTCAGGCAGTCAGAAGCCTAATGTTTGCCTCTGGAATTTTGCCAGCTAGGGAGGCTGACTCTCTAAGCTGTCTGTCTACCACGGGACCTGAAGCATACCAGTGGGGCTGTGGGGCCCTGGCACTGACTGCTCTTGTAACTCAGACCTTTCTCTGCAGATCCTTGTGACTGTTTGCAACCTGATGTGCCTGGTAAGGCAGTGTAGCAGGAAAAAGTAGCATTGAAAAAAGAAAAATTATCCCAGATTGCACACTGCAGATGCAACTGCTTTTTCTGTCTACGTGATTTGCCTCTACCTGTCTGTGTACCTCATCTTCTCCTGCCATGTCAGTCCGTCTGGATACTTTTTATTTTTGTTTGTTTCTGCATTCCAGTAACCTTCAGAATCCAAGAAGGAGGAGAAAAAGACTGTAGTTGGGAGAAACAACGATAGTCTTCAGTGTCCAGTCGTTTGTAATTCCCTTTTGTGTTTATTGATAAGATTAGAGCTTAAAGGAACCTTAGAGCCATGACTATGAGAGGTTGAGCAATTTGCCTAAAGTCAGGCTGTTGGGATGCCTGGGTCTCATGACAGCGTTCTTCTTTCAGGCGCCCCCAGCCCCTGACAGTGGGGCCTGTTACTGTGCCGCGTTTTCCAGCTAGGTCCCGAAGAACGCAGACGACAGCAGAGTGAGGATCACTCTGATGAGGATCTCATCACCTGACGAGTCAGGGGTGCCTGGCTTATAGCCCCCAAGGTCACGGCTGAGCAGCCAAGTCTGCGTCTTTCCTGCCCACGAACACAGACTGAGTCATTTCTTCACGGGGTTGTATAGAAGAGGCCAAGTGTTCAGGCTGTGCCGGGTGTTTCAATTCTCGGGAAGAAAAAACAGTAGAGACTCCCTACCCCTCCCCGCCAGCTGTACTGAGAGCTAATTGACATTTAACACTGTGTGAGCTTAAGGTATACAGCGTGATGATTTCATCCATGTATGTACTGCGAAATGGTTACCACAGACAGCAGACTTAGTTAACATCCGTCACCTCACATAATTACCATTCTTTGGTGTGGCAAGAACATTTAAGATTTACTCTTCTTAGCAGTTTTCAAGTATATGATACAGTATTGTTGGGGTTTTTTTTTAAGATTTTATTTTAATTACTATTTTTTAAATTTTATTTATTTGAGAGAGAGAATGAGAGCGGGCTGAGGGAGAGAGGGAGAAGCAGGCTCCCCGCTGAGCAGGGAGCCCGATGCAGGACTCTATGCCAGGACTCTGGGATCACGACCAAGCTGAAGGCAGACACTTAAAACTGGCTGAGCCACCGAGGTACCCTTAAGATTTTATTTTTAAGTAATCTTTGCACCCAACATGGGCTCGAACTCACAACCACAAGATCAAGAATTGCCAACAGGGGCGCCTGGGTGGCTCAGTGGGTTAAAGCCGCTGCCTTCGGCTCAGGTCATGATCCCAGGGTCCTGGGATCGAGGCCCACATCGGGCTCTCTGCTCAGCAGGGAGCCTGCTTCCTCCTCTCTCCTCTCTCTCTGCCTGCCTCTCTGCCTACTTGTAATCTCTCTCTCTGTATCAAATGAATAAATAAAATCTTTAAAAAAAAAAAAAAAAAAGAATTGCCAACAGCCAGGCAGCCCAGTACAGTATTGTTCACTATAGTTAGTCACCATATTGTATGTTAGACCCCCCAGAACTTACTCATCATCTGATGGGAAGTTTGTACTCTCTGGCCAACATCTCTCCATTTCCTCTACCCTTCAACCCCTAACTACCACCATTCTGCTCTGTTTCTGTGAGTTTGCCTTTTTTAGCTTCCGTATATAAGTGAGATCACACAGTATGTGTCTTTCTCAGTCTGACTTTTTCACTTTGCATAATGTCCTCAAGATCCATCTATGTTGTCATAAATGGCAGGATTTCCTTCTTTTTTATGACTCATACTCCATTGTATGTGTATATACTACACATCTTCATCCATTTGTCCAAGATGGACACTTGGATTGTTACTGTATCTTGGTTATTGTGAACAAGGCTGCAGTGAACATAGGGGTGCAGATATGTCTTGGAGATAGGATTTCATTTCATTTGGTTATATACCCAGAAGTAGGTTTGCTGAATCATATGATAATTCTTTTAATTTTTTTTTTAGATTTTATTTATTTATTTGATAGAGACACAGCAAGAGAGGGAACACAAGCAGGGGGAGAGGGAGAGGGAGAAGCAGGCTGCCTGCCAAGCAGGGAGCCCGATGCGGGGCTCGATCCCAGGACCCTTGGATCATGACCTGAGCCAAAGACAGACGCTCAACGACTGAGCCGCCCAGGCGCCCCTCTACTTTTAATTTTTTGAGGAAACTCCATACTGTTCTCCACAGTGGCTGCAGCGGTTTACATTTGTATCAACAGTGTACAAAGATTCCCTTTTCTTTACATCCTCACTAACACGTTATCTCCTACTTTTTGGTAATCACTATTCTAGCAGATGTGAGATGATATCTCATTGTGGTTTTGATTTGCATCTCCCTGATGATTAGTGATATTGAGCATCTTTTCATGTGTCTGTTGGGTATTTGTCTTCTTTGGAAAAGAAGATCCTCTGCCCATTTTTTAATCAGGTTGAAAAACATTTTTATTTCTTAAGTAGTCAGCTCCTCGCTCTCCATGCTTAAGGATGGGAATCCCGTGGTGTGTCAGTAACCATCTCTCTGTCATTGTCAGTTTTCCTCTCTCCCTGAGACTCATAAAATTAATCATAAATTAGCTTGGCTTTCCCAAGTACATGGCAGCTGGTCACAAAGAAGGGTGGCCCATCAAGTCCCATAGATGGTAATGAAAAATCAATTTAAATGTTTCCAAAATAAGATGATTTAAGGTTATTAGTGCCATTATCTGATTTTTTTCCTTAGCTTATTACTCATAGTGACAGCAGTAAGTGGCCTTCCACCCCCCTCACCAGGATTCTTAGAGATGGAATGAGTAGTCGTCCTATTTTGTGCTTGGTGCTATAGAATTGTATTTGGAGCAGTATCTATCTTAAGCCATTCCAGGCAGAGGTGGTGGGAGCTCTGTTTTACAGTAGGGGAAGCTGAGGCTCAAAGAGGTTTAATACGTTGCCTGAGAACACATAGCTAGAAAATAGTGGGGCCTGAACTCAAGTCCAGGCTCTCCAGCACTCATGGGCTGGTCTTTCTTCTCTGTTCTTTAGGAACAGATTGTAGTAGGAAACCCTGTTCTAGCAACTTGTTCTGTCGGATGGACCCTGTGACTTACCAGAGTCAGGGTGTGCTGGGGCTAGCCCTGGCTTTTTAAACCTGGTCATGAGGCCTTTGTGGGGTGGATCGTCCCCAAACCTGGAATTGCAGGGAGGGGATCCTTCACTGTTCCAGCCCAAGCGCCCCTAGGCCTGATGGTCCTCAAATGCACAGGAGCCGAGGGCTACTGACTCATTTCTCTTTCCCCAGAGTCCCTCCAGAAGCACAATATGAATCTTAGCCGTCATTCTGTAGCCTCAGCCTTGCCTCTTGTTAGTGTTCCTTGTGAACCAAAACCATGCTTATATACAGCCGTCCAAAAGTTGGACTGTAACAGAAGTTTCCACATTATTTGACTCTTGTTTTTGCTTATGTTGATTTTGTGGTTTTGCTTTTGTTTAAACAAGGGAAATATAGATAGATTTCAGGTAAATTCACAGATGCTTATTTATGGAATTAAAGTTTTTTAAGTTTTATTTTAGAAAGTGTACATGCGAGTAGGGGGAGGGGCAGAGGGAGAGGAGAGAGAGAATCTCAAGCAGACTCTGCACCATGCATGGAGCTGGATGCGGGTCTTGATCCCATGATCCCGAGATCATGACCTGAGCAGAAACCAGAGTCGGATGCCCAACCAACAGAGCCACCCAAGTGTCCCTTGAAATTTTAAAATTTTTGACCAGAAAAGTAAGGTAAATATTCAAAAGGGTTTAGACACATTTGTTAATACCTGAGCCCCGTGTGGTTTATTTGGATGCCATGGCTCTTAGCCTCCTGTCCTCTTGGAGGTGAACAGGCCGTCCAGGGGCGTTGGCTCTGCAACTGAGTTTGTAACCAGATGGACTGGGTGGGACCAGCGTGGCAACCGCATCCCCCTTGGAGGACAGCGAGGCACGCTAGGAGTGCCCACTTCTATTTTTAGATTAATGTCGTGACAGAGAAATTTGACTTTCCATCCTTCATCCTTTAGTGCTCCGAGTTGAATTGATTGCTTACGAAACGGCCCCAGACTATTATGAATGAAGCTTCCCAGCTCTTCACTTCTCCCGCCTTATGAGGAGAATTTTGACTTTGCTGCCACCAGTATTTTTGAGGTGTTGTGACGGGAGGAAAGCAGAGGGGACAGGACAGGAATCGTGCAAATTCATCCTGACAGAAATGTTTTTAGAGCGGCGTTTTCAGCAGGAAATTCATGAGTTACTTTATATGAGGTCAACGAATGAAAGAGAAATGGGGGATTTGCAGAATTTTCTGGGGAACGTATGAACCCTCTGGTCCCTGGCAAAATAAGTAGAGTCCAACTAATTTTGATTTCCTTTCAGATGCTGCCCCCTCCCATTGGACACATTTCTGCCCTGCGATCCTTACATGTAAGGCTGGCTTGGTATGCAAGGTTCTAGGTCATATGGACCATAAATCTGGCCAATTTTAGGCTCCTCATAAACTTTGTTGGTGCTTGATTTGATATGTAGTATATTGGAGGAGAGGCTGGGAATGGGAAGATCACTGATAATGATCTTGTAGGAAAAGTATGAATGTCCTTGCTCAGGAAAAGGGACATATTCTAAGACCTTTTCTCACTGGGAGGTTTCCTGAGGGCAGGAAAGAAGGCATTTGAGCATTTTTCCAGGAGTTTCTGGGTATGCCCATTATGCCTACCTGATATAGTTTTGGAATGTTGGTGAGATCTGGAGCCAACGGCCAAGAAAGAATTCTTGAGACGTCTTTGGTGTGAAAAGGGTGGTTTTATTAAAGCGCAGGGACAGGACCCATGGGCAGTCAGAGCTGCTGCATGGGGGTTGTGAGGAGTGGCTGATTATATACTTGGGAGTTGGGGGAGGTGAGGAAGAAGGGAGGTGTCCAAAAGGACTCTCATGTGCCCACGAAGATCCGTAGGATACTGGAGGCCTGGCTATTGCCGAATTAAAGCATTTTTCCTTCTGGTAGGGCACTAACATTAAGACAGTTGGGAGCTTTCTGGAGGAATGTTGTACTCTGCCTGTCTCAGGCCCTTGTCAGTGGGCTGCGGGTCATTAAGAAATTTAATTTTGTTTACTCTCCCTTCTGCCTCTGTTTCCCACACCACTCGTGGACGGGAGGGTGATGTTAGGGCTCCAGGAAATCAAGTTATGGGTCTCTGAAAGTTAGGCGATTGAGAAGAGTGCTTTTCCCCTGTCACTAAATCCCTAAGACATTGGTACCCTGGATGGAGACTCATGTCTTGCAGGACTATGATCCGTATCAGTTAACCATTTGTTTTTCCCTTCATTTTAGGGTGGCCAGGAGCGCCTGAGGAAGGTCACACAGATCCCGTGGCCGGGGCGGGGGTGGTTGCTCGGGGTCCCCTTGTGCTTTGTCGTCACTTTGCCTTCTGCTCCCACATCATACCTTTCCAGGGAGTAGGGAGGGAAGCAGCCACGGACTGGCTGCCCTCTGGAAGCTGAGGTGGACCACGTTGAGCATCTCTGTGGTTTTGCGTTTGCGGGACCGCAGTACGATCCTCAACTCCATCACGTGGGGTAGGATTTGTAGAGTTATCTTTGGAGGTAGGCCAGGAAGGTGTAGGCACAAACCTCGTCTCGCCCATCCCGGTGGGCATGGAGGTGGAAGGAAGGGACCCAGAAAGGCGGCCGTAGCATAGACAGGAAGACCGTGAGTCAGAACAAAGCTAGTCCTAGCCTTAGGCTTCCTTGAGATTGGCCTCTCCCCACTCTTAGATGAGAGGTCGGGGAGTGACTCATAGAAAACTTTAATGTGTGTTTCTAAGCTTTCCAGGACTATTAAGGACTTGTGGTTCAACATGGCAACTCCCATTGTTTTGAGCCTTTGTGGTCAAAGTCTTCCTTGCCTGCAAGGTGATGGCGACGGTGATGGTTTTCTGTGGTGGGCCGTGCTGCTGCTTCCCCTGCCCTAAAATCTTTTCTCCTTCTGATGCCCAGGGTGAAGCACAGGCTGCAGAGCCTAGGGTGTTTGCCTTGTGTGTGGGTTAGGACTCAACCAACAGGTCCTCGTGAGAAACTGACGTGCCCGTGATTACGCAGATGCTGTAGGAAATACAACACATCACTTTAGTGTAAACGTAACATAGACCTCACTTCCAGCACATTCTTTCCATCCTCCGGAGTTGTACTACGTAAACACGCCCAAACAACCAGAACAGGATGATGCCGCATGGAATCACGTGCCAAGGATGCATGAGATGGTGTCCAGAGAAGGCAGAATTTTCTGGCAGGTGTTGGTGGAGGAATTAGGTCTTAAAGAAGGAGTAGGATTCAGAGGGAGTTGGTAATAGGGTGGTGGGTCACAGGGGAGGGCACAGCCCCGGTCCAGCTGTGGCTAAGTGTTTATCGATGCTGTCCCTCTGTTGCTTGGGTTCTTTTTTTTTTTTTTAAGATTTTATTTACTTGAGAGAGAGAGAGCGCAAGCGCCCAAGCAGGGGGAGGGGCAGAGGGAGAGGGAGAAGCAGGCTCCCCGCTAAGCTGAGCTCCATCCCAGGGATCACAACTGGAGCCAAAGGCAGACGCTTAACCAACTGAGCCACCCATGTGCCCCTGTGGCTTGGGTCTTTAGGAATTTCCCACACTGGGACTATTGAACAGGAAAGCCATGCCCCCGATTAGCTGAGTCTTCTATAAAGAAACAGTGCTGTCTCCAAGTGGCTGGGGAGCAGAGTGTGGTGTAGTGTTATAGGCTCTGAGTCAGGCAGATCTGGCTTTGGGCAAGGTCCTCAACCTCTGAGCCCATTTCCTTTTCCGTACAATGAGGGTAATCCTAGTATTTACTCATAACATCGTCATGAGCAAGGAATGAAATTATGCATGTAAGCCCTTTGCAAAATGCCTGGTACAAAGTACATGCTCAATAAAAGGGAGCTTTTCTTTTTTAAAGAATACTGTTTCCAAGAGCAGCTGCTTCCCTGCTAGCAGCAGATATGAGAATAGACTCACAAGTGTGCTGCCAACTGTTTCCATTAGTGTTGCTTCAGAACAAACCATTCTAAACGAGAAGCATTTCATTATGCTCATGGAAACCAGGCTGGGAATTTGGAAAGGGCTCAGCAGGAATGGCTTGTTCCTGCTTCTCCGTGTCTGGAGCCTCAGCCAGGACAATTTGGAGGCTCTGGGTGAGGCCTCAGATGGAGGCAGGAAGCATCAGAAAGGCTTGTTCACACATGTGTCTGGTGCCTGGGCAGGGAAGGACTCAAAGGCTAGGGGTGCTGGCCACGTGTAACCCCTCCAAGCGTGGCCGGCTCAGGGCTCATGGCCTTCTTACGTGGTGGCTCAAGGCTTCAGGCACAGATGTTGCAATGAACAAGGTAGAAGCTGCATCATCTTTCCCGATCCATCTTGGAAGTTGCGCAGTGTCACTCACATGGCATTCTAGTCCTTACCGTGAGTCTCAGGCCTGCTGAGGTATGGAGGGGACAGAGACGCGCCTCTTGGTGCAAGGGGTGTCCAGATCACGTCGGAGAAAAGCGTGTAAGATGGGAGACGGTGTACCGTTTTGAAGACGCAACCTTGCCTGCCTGGCAAGGGAACTCTGGTGGCAGAGTGCGGGGACACAGGGTCGTGGAGACCCCGGGCAACAGCAGCACCCCAAGGCCGCGTGCCAAGAAGGAAGAATGACTGTTTGTTGACACAGCCGACAGAGGTGTGATGTGCTGCCTCTTTGTGGATTCTTCGGGTCCAGTTGGTAGCCGGGTGTTTCTGAGGTGCAGCAGACACCGGGGGGCCCTTCTCAGGCAGCGTGAGGCTCTGCGGTGGGACTGGTCAGGGCAGGCCGGCCTTTGTGGAGAGGTTCTTCAGTGAGGAAAGCGGTGAGCCAGATGGTCTGCCTCTCCCATCCAGTTTCCTGGTGGTGACATCTGTGTCTGGACCAGCTCGGGCCGAGAGTCCCAGCCGTGCTTCTGAGCCTGTTCTGCACAAGGTGGCAATTGCTGTAGGTGCCCAAGTGGAAACAGTCCTATTTTAGGATGTTGGAGAGAGCAAGGTGTCCTGCAGACACACGCTGGGAAGTTTGGCTGGAAAGAAGGCACCGATCTGTCTGTTTTAATGACAAGAAGCTTGGCTCTAGGAAAAGCTTTCCTCAGCAGCATGAGAGAGGTGGGAAGGGGTTCTGCATCCAAAGAGGAGATGAAGATGAAGTTCCCGTGGAAAGCCGGGGCTGCTTAAAGGGGTCATTGAAAAATAGCTTGAAAGAGGCTGATGAATTGTGCTGTGTCTCTTGAGACCAGCCGCTGTTAGTCTATAAATATGAGTTCCCTGTCCTGTCCCCTCTACCCTCCGGCGCGACAGAGCCGCAGAAGCCCAACCCTCCTGCTGTTGAATCGTGTCGCAGGCACAGAGGTGGGCCCAGCATGAAGAAGCTTGGCGCTTTGAGTTGGTTCCCGACGGCTGGTTTACGCATATACGTCTTGTCCCTCGTTCCCTGTGGCACGTATTCACGGAAGGCCAGCCAGAGTTGGGAGTGGCCTGGAACCCTGGACACTGTCCAGGCTTGAACCGAGGCCCCAGTGCTGCAGTGCTGTTAACTAGCTCGTCTGAACGCCGCGCGCACGGCGCAGCGGCCCGAGGACTGGCTCTCCAGAGCAGCGCACTAGCCAGCCCCGGGCAGCCCACCTGGCAGTGCCGTCCTCTCCGGCCTCGTTCTCCGCCCAGGCCATTCCCGGAGCTCTCTGCCACGTGCCCTTGGTGGCCGTGGTACAGCGCCGCGCCCCGGGGTCTGGAGTTTGCCCGTCATCCCACGTGAATGCAGGACCGAGCTGCTTTGGCACCTGCCGTCTGGCCTCGGCACGTCAGGACTGTGGAGCTGCGTGTGGTCCAGACGGTGGCGGCTGGTAATGTGTGAGTTGGTGGCTATACCTGGAAATGAAGGAACCATATTCCCAGGTGGTTAGGGAGAGCTGGAAGGAGAGGGGAAGCTTCGGTTCCTGCTGGAAGCCAAGAGTTGGGCGTATGTTATCACAGAGGTGGGGGGAATGGAACCTCTAAAAGCCCCTCTCCTCCCCAAATGTTCATGCCTTCCCGAAAGATGGATGACACACAGGTACCCAGCCGGAGCGAATGGGTGGTGTGAAGCCAGAGAGGTTTCCTTGGACTCACTGACTGCTCCTTCTTCCTGTTCATGGGATTAATTGCTCCATCTCGCTGGCCCATCATCCCCAGCCCCAATACTGTGGTTCATTCTTCACCGCCTCCCCTGGGTAATTGTAAAGGTTACTGTCGCGTCCTTGTCTGGCTGCAACCACACCACATCCCTGCTTCGGAGCTGCCTGTCACTCCGGGGTAGATTCCAAGCTTCTCCGCATGGCTTGCGGTCCTCCCGTCTGGCCCCAGCCCTTTGCTGCCGCTCCGTCGTCTCCCTTTTCCCTTCGTAAAGGTTCTGCTCCAGCTACAGGGACTATTTCCTCTTTCCTAGATGTGTCAGGGTTTTTTCCCCTTTGGCCCAGAACCACGTGATTCCCTCCTATTGAGAATGGCCTTCTGATTCTTCCCCTTGAATGGAGCCCTGTCCTTTCCTCACAGCTCAGACAGCAGCTGTGCATTCTGTGACCCCTGCTTCCAAGGAGTTTTTTCCTCTCTACATCTCCTGTTTCCGTAATTCTCCACAGTAGATGCTTAAACAGGATGAGTGTGTGGGGTAGAATAAGGTCGTCATTGAGAGCATAGGAGTGAGGGGCGCCTGGGTGGCTCAGTGGGTTAAGCGTCCAGCTCTTGATTTCAGCTCCAGTCATGATCTCTGTGTCCTGGGATCGAGCTCCACGTCAGGCTCCGTACCCAGTCGGAGTCTACTTGAGAATTTCTCTCCCTCTCCCTCTGCCCCTCCCCATGCTCGTGCGCTCTCCCTCCCTCTCTGTCTCTCAAATAAATAAATAAATCTTAAAAAAAAAATAAAAGAGCATGGAAATGGAAGCTAATCGTCCCAACTTTGCCACTTAATGGCTACGTAACTTGGAGGAATACCCTCACTTGACTTGGCCACAGTGTCTCCATCTGTAGGTAGCGATGAAACCCATCGCATGACGTTTTTGATTGTGATGGTACATGTACAATGCTTAGCACAGTGTGTGGTGTGTTGTTAGTGCTCTGTAAGTACTAGCACTGAAGATGACAGTGGTTAGAAGGGTAGACTCATGACCAGAGCGGGGATGTGAGAATGAGGGAAGTGCCATCCTGTTTTCCCCTACAGAAGCATCTCTTCCTCCCGCTTTTGCCTGTTTAGGGAACTGCTGACCTTTTCCAGTAACCAAAGCAGTTGTATCGTTAAATGGCCAAAGCCAGTAGATTCCCAGGCAGGAATGTTAACAGGGAGGAGTCTTGCTCTCTTGAGTAACAACCTGGATTCTCCACCGATGACAGTTCTGATCCTGGATGTTAGTTGTATTTTAGAGGCTTTGGCTCACCCCTTTCCACCCATGGTGTGGTGCCTTCTTCCAAGAAGGAGGGTGGGTGTGACAGGCAGGGTGGGACCTCGTGGTCCCATGGGCCAAGCCCAGCATGGTAAGTCAGAGTTGCCTGCTGGGACCCTCCTGTGAAGGGCTGACCCTTGTTCCTCAGAATTCCACCCGGTATCCTAACCGCTTCAAAGAGCACCAGGTTAATCTTCTAGGGCCGACTTTCTGGCCCCTGGTCTGTGATGGAGAATCTTCCCCTCTAACCTCTCCCTCCATCTTGGGGTGTAGAGAATGGCCCTTCCTGGGGTGAATGGGCAGTGAGCAGTGTCTCTCCCGTGGTTGCCTGTGGCTCTTGGTGAACCAGAGCGCTGAGGTACAGAGCTTTGGAGTTGACCTTGTTCTTTGCAATTCTGAAAAGGAAAAAGAGATGAGGATGGTGATGCGGTATGGGTACGGACAGGGATGGAAGATTCCATGGTGAAAGGGCTAGGACATAGGCACTGGACCAAGTGATGGGGCCCTGGTGACGGATGGGAAATCGGAGACAGTCAGTCCAGGCTGTTTCATGAAAGGTTTCATGAGAGGTTTCTGTGAGTCTAAGCAGAGATCCTGGATTAAGAACATCCTGTGTCGGACTCCACTGAACAGCTGGATTGGACCTTCCTGCTACTACTCAGCACCAAATACACACCTGTTTTGAGGGTGAGGCCCAATGGAGAGAGCGGGACTTAAGGTCCTGGGATTCCTCTGCTTTAGTAGGGTTTATCCTCTTATGTTTGAACATTTAACATGAAGTTCTCTCTCCCCACTGACTTCACTGCTGTACCCTCTGGGGGGTGTGACTTGAAGGTGACCAGTACTATACTGTGTTTGCAGGGTCCAGCCTGCGCAACTCTAAGCAAAACTCCCCACTTCTTTTTTTTTCCAAGATTTTATTTATTTATTTGACAAGGAGAGAGAGACGGCAAGAGAGGGAGCACAAGCAGGGAGAGTGGGAGAAGGAGAAGCAGGCTTCCTGCTGAGCAGGGAGCCCGATGCAGGGCTCCATCCTAGGACCCTGGAATCAGGGCCTGAGCAGAAGGCAGACGCTTAACGACTGAGCCACCCAGGTGCCCTGAAACTCCCCACTTCTAAAGTGGTTTCAGACCTGGTATAGGAGGGTTACTTGTCCTGCCCGTCAACACCTGCCTCCCTACCCCCAAGTTAATGTACTGTCTCAGCCATGATGCTTCTAGCACACATTTGCCCTCAATTATGCCTGATGAGATGTTGCCCACTAGCAGGCTTTTGCCGCCACTCCTTGCTGAAGCTGCCCTGGTTTGGGTGTTTGCAAGCTTCCCAGATGTACAGTCTTTAAGGCTCAAACACTCATTTAAATATAAAAAGCCAGTGTCCTCTCTAGAAGGATACAGAGCACTCCTCAAGGGGTCTGGCTTGAGTCTGAGTCTCCAGGTTCTAGTGAAAAGGGCAGTGTACTCACAGATAGGATTAGATCTGACTCCTACTTTGGTGGCTTCTCTGCTAGTTCTCTCCTGTTAAAAATGCATGTGTCCCTCCTCGTCCCCTCCCTGCCACTAAGACACAGCCATCAGCTTGACAGTGCTATGAGAAAACCAGTCAATGTCTCCTCCTCTATACAGTACAGAGGGTTAGGTGAGATTCCTGCCCGGTTATTTGTGAGCTGAAGGTGCCCCAAACACATGAAATGAAGACGCGGGTTGTGTGCAGTGGTGTCGGACAGAGCAGCACTGTAGGGTGTACCGGGCGTTGGAGATGTAACGACTAGATGTTTGAGTCCCGAGTGTGGGGGGTGGGGAGCAGCACGGTGTGGGCTTGGAAGCCAGAGCAGGACTCAGATCCTGCCTGCGTGTCTTCCCACATGTGGGAGAGTCACTCATGAGCCCCAGCTTGCTCATCTGTAAAACGAACGTGCTACCCCACCTTGTGGGGTTGCTGTGACAGCGAGAGGAGGTGACACAGGTGACGTTCCCAGTATGGGACTGGGACGCCGGAAGAATGCAAGAAATCGTAGCTACTGCTAGTATGTATTTTTTTTTAATGACTTAGTTTTTAAAGTATGAGCCAAAAAATACCTATTTAATGTAGGCAATTTTGACAATGTAGATGAGTCTAAGAGAAACTTGTCACCCCAAATGCCAGTGCCCAGAGATAACCACGGTTAGCATTTAGATATATATCTTTTGGGCAATTTTTCTGCGTGATAGCATTTTCTTAAGAAAAAGAAATCTGATCAAACTGTGTTTTTATATACTAATGTTTTACTAAAATATATTCACATATATTAAGTTGCCTGCTACATCTCTTTTACATATGTATTTTAAAGTGCGTGTACAGTATCAAAAAGCCGAATCCTATCACAAGGTTTATAATAAAAAACAAAGGTCTCCTCCTCTACCCTTTCTTACTCCCTGAGTGTTCCTTCTGGCTAGTGATCTTCTTGAGGGGAGGTGCTAGTTTAATTTATATTTGAACACCCTGTACTTAGCACAGTGCATATGGGCTCTCTTTACAGGGGGCTCTTTAAAAAAAAAGAAAAAACAGATTTAAGTCAACACTTATTATAGAACATGACATACTCCTTAAAAAACATGCAGCTGAAATGTGTCAAGTTGATTCATTTTATAGAAGCTTGGAGAAGCTGTCCAAATCCTTGGCCATATCGTATGGAGATTTTATTGACTAGAATGTTGCTTTTGGTTTAGATTTTCAATTTTAATATGTCTTTATGCTCCAAGAGATGTTGTAGTAGTGGAATTGAGCTTTGTATCTGTTAGATTAGGTTATCGAACGAGAAAAAAGATGCCCAAAGTAACAATGGCTGAAATAAGAAGTCTTTCTTTTCTTGTGTGTCCGTCTGGCAGGAGACAGCCCGTGGTCAGCAGGGCATCCATCGCTGTTCGACAAGCCCTAGACTCCTTCCCATTCACAGCTCTGCCCACTTTGGGGCGAGGCTCTTACCCTCAAGGCCCAAAGTGGCAGCTAGATCTGCGGCTGTCACTTCTGTGTTCCAGGCAGCACAGTGGAGGGAGGGATGAAGGTCCAAAGGCCGTGAGCTGAGAACTCTGAAAGACAGCTTACAGAAGGCAGCCACTTGATACTTCTAAGCCACCTGCTTATGCGTTGGAACAAGGCGGATGGGAAACGTAGTTAATGTTCCACGTGGCCAGGCGCCCCTCCTGCACTTGAGGGTTCTGTTACTATGGGATGAGGGCAGAATAACCACGGAAGGTCGACTCGCAGTCTGGGTCACTGCTTTCAGGCCCTTTTCCTATCATTAATCCCTTGTTAGTCCTTCCATGATATGTTGCCAGGATTGCTAATGTAGCAATTCTTTTCTGCTGTGTTTTCAATTTGTTTTCTCTTTCTCCTGGAACGCTGCTGACTCTGTCCTTCTGTTTTAACCCTTCTTTGGAGATTTCTCTCCCACCCACTCCTCTGGAGTCAGAGGATTTGAGACGCCTGCTTGGGTGTGAGTTGATGGCTGACAGGTAGATCTTTTTGTCGAGGGCAGTAGCCTTGTGCTTTCTGCCTGTCGGGCTTCCGGTCGCATCATTGACATCACTGGTTCTCAGTGGTGGCTGCAGACGTCTGGGGATGGGGCTGCTGCCAGGTCTTTTTGAATCTAAGAGTGTTTGCAGAGAGTATAAATATTCGTATGTCTGTTTTTCAAATGGAGGTGCTGTTTTGTTGATAAAATACAAATTGGATTGAAAGTGGGTATTTCCCAGTGGGTATTTTAATACAGCGGGGTGGTTGGGGCACTGACTGTAATTCCGTTCCACCCCGGTTTATGTCCTGGCTCTGCCTCTTACCACCTGTGGACCAGCCTTTGTGAATTTTAGTCTCCACATCTGATAGTGCCGTCCTGACTTCCTGAGAGAATTCCGATTATGGATGCAAATCACTTAGCCCGGTGCACAACAAACCCCGAAGTCCCCAGAACATTAGCTGTGGTGAGTGTTTTCTTTTTAACACTAAGAGTACATTGACCATCAGAGAGAGTAGCATATGTTTTAAAGCTGGAAGGACCTATTTCAAGAGGTTGGGAATCACTGCTATAGCTCCTTTGGTGATTCTGATGTCCCCAGCCCTCTTTAACACGCTTGGGGAGCATTGTCTAAACAGATTCGATCAGAAACCTTTGGGGATGGTTTGTTTGTATTCGTTTGTTGCCTTGGTCAAGAACAGTACGTACCGAGCACCTAGTATGCCTCCTTGGGTTAGAGGCTTGGAGAGGGAGGCCATCACGGTTCGGTTGTGCTCTAGCTTTGGGTCACGGCACAAGGTCACTGTGCTGAGTGCTCTCTGGCTGCGCCCGGAGCGCTTTCACACACCCAGTGGTTTCCTTCGCCTTCCTCTTCTGTACCCGGAGAGGGTGGATTCAGTTCTCTCGCCTTTACGTGGCTCTTCCAGCGGGGCTTCTGGCTGCCCGTGCTGAGTGTTGCCGGGAAGCACGGCTCGCCTGGCTGTGCCAGTGGAACCCGGTGGAACTCTGCTGACCTTGCCGAACCAGCTGGGGCCTCGGCGGCTGCATATCCCAGCCGTCTCCAGCCTGCCCCGCACCTGCCGAGGCGGGGAGCCGGGGAGTCAGGGAGTCAGGGAGTCTAGGTGGTGAATCATTTGCCTTGGTAAGCAAGTCTGGCCTCTCTTGGCCCTGCCTGGAGGGACAGAGTGGGCTGAGGGCCAGGGGCCAGGAGAGGCCAGGAGAGGCAGGCTGGCCACACTCCCCCTGCACGCTAGTGGTCCACGAGGCAAGCTCTGCGGGGTGGCTCTGGCTGGGTCCGCAGGACAGGAGGTCTGCTGCGTGTGAACCACTGACCTGTTGGCCCTCTGGGCCGCTGGGTGGGGCTGGAGCCTGAGATCTTCTTCCTTCCTCCTTGGAGATGATGGGGCTGCAGGAAGCAGATGTCTCTAGTGCTGACTCAGGTGCCCTGAGGCTGGGCTGTGTCGAGTGAATGGGGCTTTTCTCTGGGGTAGAGTCATCTTGCCTGACTCCTCTTCGCCCTTGGCTTTAGCTGTTAATCAACTCGGATGGGTGGTGGAGCTTGGCTGGCCCCAGGAAAGCCCGACACTGCTTTCAGGGAGTTACAGACTCAAAGAAGGTCAGAAGTAGGGGAACGGGGGCCTGGTGCAGATTGCACAGTGGTCGAGCCAGAACCCAGACATTCTAGGCCTTCAGCTCTTGCTCTTTTCTTTCTGCCTTGTTGCAGCTCAGAGATTGTTCCTCCTAAGGTGTGAGGGAGGGGATGCCATGGTGTAGATCTGGTGGTTGAACTGAGCTTTGGCAGGAACAAGCAGGAGCCCGGGTTTTGCATCACTGGAGAGATGGAAGAACTCAGTCAAGGAAAGGTCCCTTGCAGGGTGCCCTTGGGTACGGACAATCCCAGTTGCCTTTTCCCGACACCATGAAAACAAAGCCGAGGGAGGACCCTGGGCTAAGATGGCAGATTGAACACGTGTATGGACTGCGTCTGCCCGTGCTTGCTCTCAGAACCCAGCTAAAACCTCAGGAGCTCACAAGGCTGGTGGGAGAGGAGGCCACGGCAACCTGGTTTGGGGAGCTAGAAAACAGGTTCGTGAACGGTCACAAACTGACTTAGAACATTTGATGAAGATCATTCTAAGCTATCAGGGAGGGAAGCAAAGAACCCATCAATCAGATTATATCACAAATGCCTGAAAAAGTCTAGCAAGTGGCAGCACCAGGCACCTGGAGCTGGGGCGACGTGGGGTCCCCAAGTAACAAAGATTGGGTAGCAGTGGTATGGCATGCGGTGGAGTCCTGTGGATCTTTCTTTTCTAGTCCATGCAGCCACCTGACCGCCTCTCCTTTTGGAAGGGGGAAACCATTTCTGGATGGGGGCTTCAGGCACAGTGGAGGGTATAGGTAAAGAAAAGAAAGGATGAAGTGAGTGTTTACAGGCTGATGCCTGCATTCTGAGGCCACCTCGGCCCTCGATGTGCCTGGCCTCCCAACACATGGATGGCCAGGACTTTTCTAGCCATTCGGAAGAATACTGCTCCCTGGGAGCACCTGACTGGCTCAAGAGAAGTGACCTCAAGATATTCTTATCCAGGCTGACCCGGATCTTCCCACTGTGAAGCTCAAAGTTGACAGATTCCTCCTGTGTGCTGGGAGGTTCTAGTCGCTTTGGGTTCTTCACGCCTTGCCCTGCCTACTTACCATGGAAAACTTACAAGAATCCTAAGGAGTGCCCGTGTACTCACCAGTTTCAACACTGACCAACTCGTGGGAAGTCTTTCTTCTGTCAGTCCACTCATTCCCCAGCCTTGATTATTTTGAAGGAAATGTGTGAAGGAAAATTCACATGAAATATGCATGATTTCATATTTTTGGTAAATATTTCAGTAGGTACTATAAATATAAGGACTTTTTTTTTTTTTAGATTTTATTTATTTATTTGGCAGAGAGATAGAGAGTACAAGTAGGCAGAGCAGCAAGCAGAGGGAGAAGCAGGATCTCCACCGAGCAGGGAGCCCGATGTTGGGCTCGATCCCAGAACCCTGAGCTCAATCATGACCTGAACCGAAGGCAGATGCTTAACCGACTGAGCCACCCAGGCACCCAGGACTTCTTTTTAAAACCAAAGCACAGTTTGGCTGTCAATCATGAACAGACGACCAAGGACTGCTATGACCCTGAGCAAAAGAGCATTAGAGGCCAAAACACAAACAGGAAAAGCATCTAAAGCATACTGTGCTGGGAGAAAACAAAGAAATTAAAAAGAACCATCAGTGATACACTCAGGTAGAAGAAAAGATACGGTGCCCATATTACAGAAACAACTGTTACACAAATACATTTGTGTCATTCCAAAAAAAAATTTTTCAGACAAGGAAAAAGCAATTAAAACCATAATATGGTTGGGCGCCTGGGTGGCTCAGTGGGTTAAAGCCTCTGCCTTTGGCTCAGGTCATGATCTCAGGGTCCTGGGATCGAGGCCCACATCGGGCTCTCTGCTCAGCGGGGAGCCTGCTTCCTCCTCTCTCTCTCTGCCTACTTGTAATCTCTCTCTGTCAAATAAATAAATAAAATCTTAAAAAAAAAAACCATAATAGGGAAATGAAAAACCCAATAGAAGGGTTTGAAGGTAGAGTGATGATATCTCTGAAAGAAGAACAAAAAGAAAAAAAGATGGGAAAAATAGAGGAGACAAGATCAGAAAATTGAAGGAGCAGTCTGGAAAGCCCAATATCTGAATAATAGAGGTTCTAGAGAGAGACAACAGAAATACAAGTGAGGAAATTAACAGTAAAATACTTCAAGAAAATTCTCTGTAACTGAAAGACATGAATGTGCAGATTTCAAAGTACTCACTAAGTTCCCACCTCAAGCCACATCCCTCTAAGATTTCAGACCACAGGGGACCAAGAAGAGGGTAGAAATTTCCCAAAGGAAAAAGATACATCACTTACAGAGGATCAGGAAGCAGAATGGCTTGTGGCTTCTTAACAGCAGTGTTGGAAGCAAGAAAATGATGCCTTATGTCTTCAAAATTAGGAAGGGAGATCTCTAATCATTTTATACCAAGTATAGGGATGGAAGAGACATTTTCCAACAACAACAAAAAAGAACCTTCCATGCATTCTTTTCTAAGGAACTACTGGATAATGCACACCACCAATGCAAGGGAAGAAGCCAGCAAAGAGAGAAAGTGGGGTGCAGGACACAGGGATTAACACAGGAGAGAGATGAGGGAAAAGCCCCGTGGACTGGGAAGGGGGACTCCAGGAGTGCAGCTGAGCACCAGACCTAGAGATTGGGCAGTTGACATCCAGCAGTGTGACTCAGGGCTGTCATCGCCAACGCAGCTGCTAGTGGTGTTCCATTGATTTAACCTGAGGACTCACTGCCTGGGGGAGCCTGGTCCAGATCCTTATCTGTACTTGGCTGTCTTGCTCATGTGCTGATGAAGCTCCTTGCCCCGCTTACCGGAGAGACGAGTGTTTGCTTTGCCCAACCCAAGAACCAGAGGTAGGCCAAGGTGAATTTAGAGCGAGAAAATACAGAGGAGCTCATGTCTGTGTATGTGACCTTATTTGGAAACTGAGTCTTCGTAGATGTCATCAAGTCAAGATGAGGCTGCGCTAGATGAAGTCTGGCTCTAATCCAATGACTGGTTTCTGGATAAGAAGAGGGAAATTTGGATACAGACACACAGAGATGAGAAGTTCATGGGAAGACGCAGAGACAGACACACACAGAGCACACAGCCAGATGAAGATGTTGGAGTCAATGCTGCCCTGAGCCAAGGAGCACCAAGAATTGCTGGCAGCCACCAGCAGCTAGAAGAGGCAGGGAAAGATTCTTCCTTCCCAAGAGCCTTTGAAGGGAGCAGAGCCCTGCCTACACCTTGACTTTGGACTAGAAGTCCAGTGTCCAGAAAAGAGAGAGAATAAGTTTCTGTTGTAAGCCACCACGTTTGTGGTAGTCATGACATGGCAACCCTAGAAAACTAGTATGCACAGCTCCATACATACTTGCCCCTCGCTCTTTCCGAACTAACAGTATCTTATTTAGGGATACATACATAGATGGTAAGATTATAAAAAGAAGGAAAGGAATGAATGACAGAATTCGGGAAAGGGAAATGATGGGGGAAGGACACACGGAGCTTCTAAGGGACTGGATGGGGTCACAGGAGTTTTTATCTCCTTTTCTTTAAACCATACACACACTCTTCTATGTGTATATAAATTTGACAATAAATTGGTGGGGGGAAGAGACTAACCCAAACAGAACACAATCCATAGGAGGTAGACCAGTTGCTTAATCTGAGAGAGATGGTGCCAATTCATTCAAACTAAATGAAGGTCTGGGACGGGAGTCTTGGTGCCAAGGTAAACATTTAGCAGATCCGAGCCCCTTGTGCTAATGGAGATGAATAATAAATAAGAAATCTCAAAATGATAAATCATCAGCCAAAGCTAAATTTACCATTACGACATATGGGAGTGTCTCCTCAGTTATGCCAAGTTTTGAGAGCCTGGCCTCCAGCTAAATGATATTAGGTCAGACACTGAGCCCTCTGCGGCCACCCCCATCTGATTTATTTCTCCCTCTGATAACCTAACAGGAGCTGGCCTTTTAGGTGGTCTGTATGAAATGCCACTGAATCCCTTAGAAAAGTCACTCCACCTCTCTACATTCATGCAGGTTTGGCATTCATTTTGTCACAATTTTCCTTTATTCCTTTCAACACTCCTAAATATTTCTTTCTGACAGACAGAAGGCCTTAACCTCAGGGTTTGACCTGTGGCAGGATCTACTGAAACTTAGTAACAGTTATTTTTGTTTTCATTTTATTTGTACAGGCTAACTGATAGTAGAATATTTGTGTTTTTCATTTATAATAATATAAAATTTCTTTTAGTAATTTTGAAAAAGTCAGTGTAAAGAAAAATACGGAGTGAATGGTGTATAGGTGGTATCCTGCTCTGGAAATAATCATGAATTATGTCCGTGGGTTACGGAGGTTTGGAACACTGCTTATCTTCCTGATTGTAGCAAAACGTAGGCCCCCTATCGATGTATACTTTGTCTTGAGCTAATATTCAGTTTTGTCTTGTATCTCTCCATACCGTATGTACGGAAGGCCCTTAAGGGCAGAGTCACTAGCTTCTCTTCCCTGCATTCCCCCACCCGACCTGGTAGCCGCTGGATGTTAGTCACCAGTGAATCCTAGCTGTGGTGTTCCTCTCTCTCCAGTCTCATTATCTTACCTGGTACACACTGGCTCCCCTTCGTGCCTCAGGGATGGACGGCACCAGGGGGAATGCCCACTCCCCCCTGCCCCTGGGCACCCATAGGATGGGGAGGTGGGTAGTCTGAGAAGATGCACAAGCTACTTCTTCAGTGAAATAAGTGAGGGGTCTGCTCTTTCAGAGAGTGGTTCTGTGCTGGTTCCCAGAGGGAGAACAGTGTGGATTCCAGAAGAAAGAGAATGGGGTTTTTGCCCTCGAGGAGTCCTATCTGTCCATCACCTTCCGTTGGAGCTCGTGAGACACACCTGCCTGCAGCACTTGGGAATGATTTAAAAGAAGTATATAGAGTTAAATTGTGTGATAGCGGTTTTGGGTGCTGAAGGAATAATTCAAGAAAAGGGGGAGCAGTGAAGACCAGTCTAGGGATCTGGCAGAAGTTGAAATAAGCTTGAAAGGCAACAGGATTCCTTTCTGTCCTCTGGATGGCACAGCACATGAAGAGAGATCTGGCTTTGGAGCCCACCTCCGTTCCTGTCTGCCGTGGGCAATTGACTTAACGTTCTGTGTCCGTTTCAGCGTGGGTAAAATAGGGAAGATATTTGCACCTATTTCATAGTATTGATGAGCATCGTGCCGCTACATAGCAAGGGATCCGCTAGCATTATTGATTTATCAGCCATTCCATTTATTTCTACAGCAAAACATTATTGCATGGTTATCATTTGTCTGAGACTCCCAGGCTTCCTGTCCGTGTCTTCAGTACCTTGGACGCTGAGTCCCCCGGCTTGCACTTATGGATGAGACACTTAATCATCAGAGTAACACTAACAGCTGTAGTGTCCCGAGTCCCTGATCAGGTGTCAGGCACTCTGCTAGGTGCTTCATTACTACATCGCCTTTAATCTTCATCCCCGTTTTTCAGAAGTGAGAGCAGAAGTGTGGAGTTTATGAAGCTTTTCCAGGGTCACATGTAGCATGTCAAGGCTGGGTTTTAAATTGTCTGCCTTTTGGCTTTTTTTTCGGATCCATACCGACTCTTATTACTGTCGCCCTATACCCATTATGTCCCAAATTGAACTTGGCTTCCTCAGAGGGCTTTGCCTTTCAACTTCAATCAAGAGTGCCACCATTCTGCTTGTCACCCACGTCTGAAAGGCTGGGAACCTCCCGCTTCTCCATCAAGCCTCTGTCGGGTTAGTCACTAAGGTTTTTAGTTCACATGCACCTTTTCCTCTCTGAGCCCCCCCTATCTGGCCAGCCCCCCTCCCTTGACTTAGGCTGGACTTGTTTTCAATATTTGTTTCACTGCCCTCCCTATGAGAGGTGAGCTTTACACAATATACTTGGATGGACTTCATTAGATTTTGATAAAACGTTCTTAAATTTTCTCAGACGTGAAGCACAATAATTTGTTTTTGCTGTGGCTGTTTGTCGGTGGTAGAAGCTCAGAAGGGTCTAACTTCAAGGTATAGAAGAGTAAGCTGCTGTGATTATAACTTTTCTTTCCCCAGGGAAAGCGTACCGGGAGAAAACCACTCCATTCTGATTTTAAAAGTAAAGCCTTTTTCTTTAACAAATGGAACAATTGGATAGTCATATGCCAACAAATGAGATCGAACACCCTTTTGTGATACACAAAAATGAACTAAGAATGGATCAATGACCTAAATATACGAGCTGAACCTGTAAAACTCTTAAAAGAAAACATAGAGGTAAATCTTCCTGAACTTGGGTTTGGCAATGGAATCCTTGATGTTCCATCAAAATAAAATGATGACCAACAAAATAAAAAACAGATAAAGTGGACTTCATCTAAGTTAAAAGCTTTTGTGCATCCAAGGACATTGTCAGGTAAGTGAAAAGACAGCCTACAGAAAGGGGAAAAATATTTGCAAAATCACCTATTTGATAAGGGTTTAGTACCTGGAATATATAGAAAGAAGTCTTATAACTCAAAACAAAGAGATATTTCTTTTTTTCCCCCTGCATTTCTCTTATTAACATATAATGTACTATTTGTTTCAGGGGTACAGGTGTGTGATTCATCAGTCTTATACAACTCACAGCATTCACTGTAGCACATACCCTCCTCCCCAATGTCCATCACCCAGCCACCCCATTCCGCACCCCCCCAGCAACCCTCAGTTTGTCTCCTGAGATTAAGAACAAAAAGACATTTCTTATAAAAAGATACACAAATGGCAAACAAGCACATGGACAGACACCCAGCATCGCTAGTCAGTAGGGAAATGCAAATCAAAACCCCAGTGAGATACCACTCCACATCCGCTAGGATGGCATTAACTTTTAAAAAGTAAATAAAAAGGAAAATAAGTGTGTTGAGGGTGTGGAGGAATTAGAACCCTCATCCATTGCTGACGGGGATGTAAAATGGTGCAGCTGCTGTGGAAAACAGCAAACGTGGAATTACCATAATAACCTAGTAATTCCGCTCCTAGGTACATATCCCAAAGGACTGAAAACAGGTTGGGAAACAAATAGATGGACCCATGTGTGCATAGCGGCACTACCTCACAATAAACAAAAGGCGGAAACAGCTCGTATGTCTGTCGTGGACAGATGGATAAACAAACTGTGTGCACATACAAAGGAGTATTATTCAGCCATAGAAAGGAGTGCCATGGGGCGACAGGCTGTAATATAGAGGAAACTTGAGAACTTGATGCTACGTGGAATTACCAGATGTGTCACTGTCGCCAGATTCCATGTGTATAAAATAGCCACATAGGTAAATCCACAGAGAGAGAGAGCACATGGGTGGCTGCTAGGGGCCGGGGAGAGGGGAGAATGGGGAATGATTGCTGATAGTATGAATTTCCTTTGGGGGGTGATGAAAAATGTTTTGGGACTAGACAGAAATCGAGAGATGGAGGAAGGATTACTAGCTGGCTTCTGATTACAGCCTGTCTTTGCTGAGGTCAGGACCCCAAGACCAGGGATTTCTAACTCCGATGCCTTCAGGGGTCCAACATACGGGGAAACTTGTTTGAAGTCCACTGGGTTTAAGGCAGCAGGGGAGTGGTGGGGACTAGGTGGACCCGGGCTGGACCTCCGCTATCTAAAGGCATTCATATTCAGGCAGATCTTTCCTGGGCTGATTCGTGCCCCATCTCCACCCTTCTGCCATCCCTCTTAAGCCATCTGACAGACTAATGTATTTAAAACGTCATCTTCACCATGCCATTCATTTTCTAAAAATCCATTTCCTGTAACAGAACCTAAACCTCTTTGCTTCCCCCTTCCAGCATAGAATCTGTGAAGCTGGTTCCCTATGTGTCTGGAAACTGTTACCCTCCCACTCAGCCTGTCCCAGCACCTGGAGTTGGTGGGGGGAGGGTCACCAGACCAGACCCCACTGGCTGGGTAAGCTGATGGGCTCACTCGGAATCTTTGGTTTCAGGGCGGCTTAGAAATGGTCAGTGGCTGGTGGCTGCCTCATGCAGGGAGTGGTGAGTTTCTTTGGTGCCACTGGCCCAGCAATTTGAGTGCGTATTTGTCTGTTATCTCTGCTGGCAGAGATGGGGAGAGAGGCGCACATGAATCTGGAAAGAGTTTTGTTTTTCGATGAGATGGAGAAAGTTGTTTTGTTGTTGTTTTAAATCTGTCCAAGCCTTTAGAGGCTTGGATCCACTCAGCTGAGAGTGGGGAGGGGTGTGTCAGGGGAGTCAGAGAGGGTGTGGAGGAAGGACACCGTAGTCCATTAGATCTAGGGAGGGGCTGGCCCTGTTGTCTTTGTGTTTCCAGGTCTGTAGCTCCTCGTCATCCCTCTTCACTGCTGATTTTCTGAGAAGCACGTAGGACTCTGAGATCTGTGGCCCACCTCCTTCCAATATGTAACAATTCAGTGCACGTTTGCAGTCTGGGGGCAGGAAGAGAAAAGTACAGCGTGTGACTGGAGGGACCCACCTAAGGTCCTTGCCCTCAAAGGCACCCCCGAGCCCCTCCTTGGTACCCAAAGTACCACCATCACAGAACCTTTCTTTAGATATCAAAGAGTTTGAGCGGGAGTCAGTGGAGAATCAACCCCGGAAGGGTAACCCAGCCCACGTGGGGCTCAGAACTCACTGTTTACCTAGACAGAGTGGCTGGAGGAACTGAGTCAACCTTTTTTTAGTTGTTATTCTGTCTTCGATGGATTCCTTTCCCCACCCTCCCCGTTTGGACTTGAATAGCAGGGATGGGGAGACATTCCTTCCTTCTCTGAAATCCTGCGCATAGAGCTCTGAATTCTAGGCGGTTCTGTGTCCCGCCCACAGGAGGTTGTGCCCACATGGCACCTTCAGAACCATCCTGCTTGTGGAAATGGAGGTCTGCCTTGCACGCATCCACTGCCCGCTCAGAGTTCCTTGGCTTAGCTTCCGGCACTTTAGCCAATTAGCGGTTTTGCTCTTTTCAGGAAGATTGGCTCCTCCTGCAAGGGGTCACATATCCCTGGAACCACCTGGAGGTGGCTGCCTCAGCTACCGTCCTAGGAGAGCCAAGATGGCTGCACACAGGGATGCTTTGGTGTTAGAACTCAGGGGACAGGCCCAGAGTATAACTAGTTAGGCGCACTAGTTCTTTCTTCCTGGGTCATATCCACAGTGAGATTCGTGGGTGTAAACATGTGTGTGCCCTTTGACTTCTCCAACGTGTCGCCAGTTCTCAATGCCTGGGGGTGAGTTCCCAGATCAAGGGAAAGTGAAGTCTCTGTGGCCGAAAGACATGTTTTCTTACAGGCTTAACTAAAGTAACTTGCAGAGGTTCATGGGAACTGTCCAGACACAGTCTGAAACCTTGGAAATCCACCCTGCACTGCCATTCCTTGCGGTCTGAGAGTGGTTGTGGCCCAGGGGTGCCCAGGCAGACAGGAAGCCCAAGTAGGCTCTCCTCAGAAAGGTCAGCTGTGACCTCACGGCTCCTTCGGTAGGGTGTGAATGGGCTGTATGTCGTGAGGGTTAACAGAGAGGGCTCTTGACTCCGGCTGCCTGCATTTTGGTCCTGGCTTATTAGTTGGCGCTGTATCTCAGTTTCCTCATCTTGTAGAAAGGATGTGGCAATGGTATCTACCTCATAAGGTTGTTTGAGTTAAAGATAATGCCTAGAAAAGACTTGGCACAAAAACGGATGCATCATAGGTGTGAAATGCTGGTTCCTACCATCAGTCTGTGGTAGCTGCCCAGGGAGCCTGGAGGAGAGGACAAAAGTCTGGCAGGAGGGCTGGTTTTCCTGTGATTGATGCAGACTTTCCGCTTCCTCCTGTCTTTTCCTTGCCCAGTATTGATCCTCCAGAAGGTGGAGAACGGAGACCTGAGCAACAAGATCCTGAAGATCACTGATTTCGGCCTGGCTCGAGAATGGCACCGAACCACAAAGATGAGCGCAGCAGGGACGTATGCTTGGATGGCACCGGAAGTCATTCGTGCCTCCATGTTTTCCAAAGGCAGTGACGTATGGAGGTAAGGCCCAGAGGCTCAGGTTCCGTGCTCCCCATGTTTATTTTGACTGCACACACATTTCAGGCCTTGGAGAACCGAGGGTGCATAGACTCCCAGGCACCCCAAATAGGTCTAAGTGACCCCTTCAGAGCAATCTCCAGTAATTCCCAGGTTGCCATGGGACCGTTCCTAGTGACTTCAACTACCCAAAGTCCCTTTAGTGCTGTGGCAGGTACAACCTCTGTGTGTTGGTGATTGCTCCGTAGGAAAGACCAGTAGATCCCAGGGGCAGTGTGTGCTCCCATCTCTGACATTCACTGGGAGGGTGAGCGCACCCGCTCATTCCTGGGAACCTTCCCCAGGGTCCTTCTGGCTGCCTTAGCAACTGTGGCTGTTACTGCTGGACCTGTCCCCACTGTAAGCTCCTCAGCTGATGAGTGTTCTTTGTGCGATCTCTTTTATTTCGGTGGGTTGGAAATCACCCTTTCTAGTTGTCTGGTTAACCTTTGAGTCAGGGCTCTCTCCGTTGAACAGTGATACAGAAATGGGAAAAAATGGATCTCAAGCAGTTACCCAGAACTACATAGTCACAGGTTAGACCAACCACCCCCCCTAGTAAATATCAGCCAATAGGTCATAAGGACATGGATCTAAAAATCTTGTCCTCAAAAATAAATTAATTAATCAATTAATTAATTAATATCTTGTCCTCGCTGACGGGAGGGTGAGCTTCTACAGAGTATGCGTCCTTGTGGCTGTGAGATGGTAACATTAGCACAGTATACCAAAAGAAAGGACTATAGGTTATCAACGTACTTGGTCTGGGAAGTTGTTTCTTCCTGATGAGTTTTAAAGTGAGATTGTGTGTATATGATGAATGTGTTGGTTTTTTTTTTTTTAAAGATTTTATTTATTTGAGAGACAGAGAGAGAGAAAGCATGCACGAGTAGGGAGCAGAGGGGGAGGAAGAGGAAAGAGGAGAGGATCCCAAGCAGACTCTGCGCTGAGCACGGAGCCCAGTATGGGGCTCAGTCTCACGACCCTGAGATCGTGACCTGACCCAAAATCAAGAGTCGGGTGTTTAACTGACTGAGCGACCCAGGTGCCCTGAGTGTGTGTATTTTAAATAACAGCTTTTTTGAGGTTTTATACACATATTACAAAGTTCATCCTTTAAAATGTGTAAGTCAGTCCTTTTTAATAAATTTACCAGATTTGTTCCAGTGACCATTGTTTAATTGCTAGGGCTGCTGTAGCAAATTACCACAGACCTGGTGGCTTTAAACCGGAGACATGTGTCGTTTGGAGGCCAGAAGTCTGAAATCAGTATTAGCAGGGCTGCACTCCCTCCAGAGACTTTAGGGGAGATTCTGTTCCACATAAGGATTCTGGATATTAGGACATGGACTTACCATTTTAGGGCTACCATTCTAACCACTACAGCTGCTATCTATTTCCAGAATATTTTTATCACAGCAAAGAGAAACCCAGTGCCTCTTAGTAGTCATTCCTGAATCCTGCCTCCCACTACCCCCAGCAACTACTAATTTACTTTCTGTCTCTGTGGGTTTGCCTATTATAGACATTTCATATACATGGAATCATACGACATGTGGTCTTTGTGACTGGCTTTTTTAATCATGTTTTCAAATTTCATCCATGTTATAGCATGAGTCAGAACTTTGTTCCTGCTTGTAGTGGAATAATATTCCATTGTATGGGAATTTGTTTATCCATTCATAAGTTGCTGGACATTGAAGTGTTTCCACATTTTGGCAATTATGAATAAGGCTGTTATGGACATTTTTATACAAGCTTTTGTGTCAACATATTTTCAGTTCTCTTGAGTGTATACCTAGGAGTGGATTTGCCAAGCCATATGGTAATTCTGTGTTTAACTTTTTGAGGAACCACCAAACTATTTTTTTACCGCAGCTATATCATTTTCTATTTTCATTGGCAATGCAGAAGGGTTCCAATTTCTCTGTATCCTCTCAAGCCTTATTATATGTCTTTTAAATTACTACTATGCTGTTAGATATGAAGTGGTATCTCATTGTTGTTTTGGATTTATTTCCCTAATGACTACTGAAGTTGAACATCTTTTCATGGCTTGTTGGCCATTTGTTATATCTTTTCTGGATAAAGGTCTATTGAAATCCTTTACCGATTTTAAAATTGGGTTATTTGTCTTCTTATTTTTAAGTTGAAAGAGTTCTTTATATATCCTTAATATATCCCTTATCAGATACATGATCTTCAAATATTTTCTCCCTTTCTGTGGGTCTCTTTTTCTTTACTTTTTTTTTTTTTAAGATTTTATTTATTTATTTATTTGACACAGAGAGAGAGAGAGAGAGATCACAGGTAGGCAGAGAAGCAGGCAGAGAGAGAGGAGGAACCAGGCTCTCTGCTGAGCAGAGAGCCCGATGCGGGCCTCGATTCCAGGACCCTGAGATCATGACCTAAGCCGAAGGCAGAGGCTTTAACCCACTGAGCCACCCAGGTGCCCTCTTTTTACTTTCTTGATGGTGTTCTTTGAAACACAAACATTTTTAATTTTGATGAGGTCCAATTTATCTGTTTTTTCCCTCTGGTTGCTTGTGCTTTGGGTGTCATTTAAGAAACCATGCCCAAGGATATAAATATTTATACCTATGTTTTCTTCTAAAAGTTATAAAACTTAGCTTTTACATTTAGGTCTGTGTTCTATTTTGAGTTAATTTTTGTATGTGGTGTGAGGTAACGGGTTTAACTTCATTCTTTTGCCTGTGACTACAGTAGTCCCTCTTGTCAGTGATTCTGCTTTTTTATGGTTTCATTTTCCCATGGTCAGCCATGGTCTGGACGGTCAGACCTGTCATCAGAGTACCTAATGCTGTGTCACAATGCTTACATCATTTACCTCACTTCATCTTAATCACGTAGACTTTTTATCATCTCACATCACCACAAGAAGGGTGACGGCCTGGGTGGCTCAGTCAGTTAAGCGCCTGCCTCTGTCCCAAGTCATGATCCCGGAGTCGCGGGATCGAGTCCCACATCGGGGTCCCTGCTCAGCGGAGAGTCTGCTTCTCTCTCTGCCCTTCACCCTGCTTGTGCTCTTTCTCTCGCTGTCTCTCAAATAAATAAATAAAACCTCTGAAGGAAAAAAAAACAACATGAAGGGTGAATATAGAACAATGAGATTAGAGAGAGAGAGCATACTTATGTAAGTTTTATTATAGTATATTATTATAATTATTCCATTTTTTTATTATGTTATTGTTCATTTCTTACTATGCTTAATTTACAAATTAAACTTTATCACAGGTATGTATGTATAGGGAAAAAAAATACAGGGTTCTGTGTTCCCTGCAGCTTCAGGCATCCACTGAGGGTTTTGAAATGTATCTCCTGTGGATAAAGGGAGGACTCCTGTATCTAGTCCCAGAACCATTTGTTGAAAAAGCTGTTCTTCTAATTAAATTGTACCCTTGTCAAAAAGTAATTTACCACAAATGTTAGGGTTTATTTCTGGATTCAATTATATTCCACTCGTTCATGTATCTATCCTTATGCCAGTACCATTCTGTCTTAATTACTGTAGCTTTGTAGTAGGTTTTGGAATTACGCTGTAGAAGTCCTCCAGCTTTGTTGTTGTTCCTCAAGATCATTTTGGGCGTTCTGGGTGCCTTGTATTTCTAAATGAATTTTAGGAGCAGTTTGTTAATTTCTCCGAAATAGGCAGCTGAGATTTTGATAGGGATTGTGTTAAATCTGTAGATCATTTTGGGGGGTATTGCCATCTTAACAACAGTAAGTCTTCCAATTCATGAACATGGGATGTCTTCCTATTTATGTAGGCCTTTTTCAGTTTCTTTTAGTGATATTTTATAGCTTCTGTACACTACATCTTATTTTCCCACACATTAATTACAGGGTGAAGTAACTATTATGAAGAAAAGAGTTTTCTTTCTTTAAAGTATCTGACCAGATTTCAACAGGTGAAACTGTGTAGGGATATTCTGGTATTTTCGACCTACAAAAACAGCAATTTCATAGGCTTCAATCTAACACTATCATTACCTGACTAGAGGCTAATGAGAATAGTTAATATATAGTTATATAATAAACTATATATATAGTTTATATTTAGTTAATATATAATATATATTGTATAATTATATATAATAAATATATAATATATAAATATATAAACTATATATATATAAAGTTATACAATAGTTAATCTCAGCTACTATTACAAAGAGACCTACAGACACAGTGGCTTAAATAAGGTAGAAGTGTATTTCTTTTTTAAAGAGTCCAGACTGTAGGTTAGCTGTGCCCATGAGATCATTTAGAAACCCAGGTTCTTGGGTCACCTGGGTGACTCAGTCTGTTAAGTATCCGACTCTTGGTTTTGGCTCAGGTCATGATCTCAGGATTGTGAGATCGAGCCCTGTGTCAGGCTCTGCACTGAGCATGGAGCCTGCTTGAGATTCTCTCTCTTCCTCTCCCTCTGCCCCTCCCCTGCTTGTGCATACACACTCTCTCTGTCTCTCTCTCTCTGTCTCTCAAGAAAAAGAAAAAGAAACCCAGGTTCTTTCTGGGTCCCTCAGAGTATTGTTCTTGTCTGAACGGTTACATCTGAGTGACTGTTACTTCAGCACTATATTCTGCAGAAACAGAAAGAGCTTATTCATTGCAAGCAGCTTGTCTTTAATTTGGAGACAACCCAGAAGTTGTGCGCATCTCTTCTGTACACATCTCTTCTGTACACATCCTGTGCTCTTGGTCATGTGGGCACACCTTGCTCCCAAGGAGGGAGGCAAATGTAGGCTCTAGCTGGATAACTGTGTGTCCAGCTAAAACTCTTATTATGGAAGAAGGGGAGAGTGGATTTGGGGGATAGTCAGCCATTTGCCACACTCAGCTTCCAGGCTGCCGCATTTCCTGCAAGCAACAATGTACTGGAACCCGTTAGGTCCATCTTCGTTGAGCCTACTCACCTAAGTGGCTCCAAATGATCTTGTACCTTTACCAGAGGAAATCTTGTGCCCATTGCTGTATGTACACTCTGCATACACCGGTAACGGTATTTACCACCTACACAAATGCTTACGAGCTAGGCTCTGTGCTAAATGCTGTGCCTCTTTTTAAATCTCATTTATTCCTCACAAGAATCCCCAAAAGTAGAGGACATTATTTCTCTTTTACAGATGAGACGACGGAGGCTGAGATGCTTTTAAGTCACTTGCCTAAGTTCAGCCAGGTGGTAGAGGTAAAGCTGTGATTAGAACTAGATGTGTCGGGCGCCTGGGTGGCTCAGTGGGTTAAAGCCTCTGCTTTCGGCTCAGGTCATGATCTCAGGGTCCTGGGATCGAGGCCCGCATCGGGTCTCTGCTCAGCGGGGAACCTGCTTCCCCCCCTCTCTCTCTGCCTGCCTCTCTGCCTCCTTGTGATCTCTCTCCCTCTGTGAAATAAATAAATAAAAATCTTTAAAATAAAAATTAAAAAAAAAAAAAAAAGAACTAGATGTGTCTTGGGGTATCTGGTGGCTGAGTCGGTTAAGTGTCTGCCTTCCACTCAGGTCATGATCCCAGGGTCCTGGGATCGAGCCTCGCATCAGGCTTCACACTCAGTGGGGAGTCTGCTTCTCCCTCTCCCTCTGCTGCTCCCCCTGCTTGTGTTCTCTCATTCTCTGTCAAATAAATAAAATCTTAAAAAAAGAAAAAGAACTAGATATGTCTCTTGGAATTCTGTGTTTATACTCTAGTGCCATCCATATACTCTTGTTCCTGTACGTGGGCGGCCTCCTCCAGGATGATTGGCCCTCCGTGCCTGGGGCCCAGCAGGATAATCTCTCCCAGAGAGGGCCCAAGCATGCCTAGGAAGTTGGACAACACTCATTCCCAAATGGACTTATAATTCGTTTACTCATTCAGGAATTGTTTGTTGAACAGTAACTCTGTGCCAGGTACTAGGCTGAGCCTGTGTCCGTCCCCCACCCCTCCTGGAACTTCCCGGGGTCTGGGGCCTCTTGGCTTCTGCGTGTGCTGGGTGCCCAAGGCCAGCTGAGTTTGTCTCACTGCTTTGGAGCGTGTGGTTCCCTGGGCCTCTTCCACATGCTGTGACGGAAGATATGTTGGTAACGGCCTAGATCCTCAACTTCTCACGTTTCCTCATCTGCTTGGACGTAGACCGCCTCAGGAAGAGTAGTTGACGAAACCTTTCCCTCTGGTTGTGCTGTGTAGGGAGCGCAGTGGTTAGTGGTCTCCTGTAATGACTTCTTGCCTGGTGTGTGTCGGATGAAGTGGAGGCATTTTAAGTTTTTAAAATTACAGAAGTAAAAATATGTTTACCATAGAAAAAAATTAGAAAATACGAATGGGAAAAAAAGGGAAAAAGAAATCAGCCATTACCCACTTCTAAAGACAACCTCTATTAATATTTTGGTGCATTTTTTTCTGTTCACATGCTCCTCTACCCATCCCTTAAAATGGGATCATTCTGCTTCATAAGTGGCTTTGGAATATAATATAGCATGAGCATAATACCGTATCAAAAAATATTCATTGTGTCAATATATTCATGTATGTATTAATAATTCATCATTTTGAATGAGGTCTAGTTAACAAGAATAGCTTTATATTACTTTACAATTTACAGAGTGCTTTCTCACGTGGTAGTTCAACTGTCTTTGCCCAAGATATTTTTTTAAAGGTTGATTTATTTATTTTAGATAAAGAGAGAGAGAGAGAGAGAGCAGAGGGGTGGGGCAGAGGGAGAGGGAAAGAGAGTCTTAAGGAGACTCCATGCTGAGCTTGGAGTCTGACCTGGGGCTCCATCTCAGGAGCCAAAATCAGGAGTTAGATGCTTAACTGACTGCACCACCCAGGCACCCCTTTGCCGAAGATTATTAAACAGTGTGGTTTCTGGAATATGGGGTCACAGCTGATTACCGAGTGCAGAAGCCCATTCATGGGACACCTTCTTCTTTCAGGGTGTGTGTCTTAGAGACAAGGTAGGTTAATAAGAAAGCTCATCCCAGTCCAGCTCAGGTGTGGGTCTGCTGTGCCTTTGGCAGGGCTGCTATCCACTCTGATGCTTGTCCTCACTTGCAAAACATAGAACACCCCTCACTGACCTGTGACCCCACCAAGTGGTGGAAAGGATTTGCATACCCCCGGAGGTGGTTAATTATTGACACAGGGTGCATTCCCCAGGGTTTGGGGCGAGGGTGCAAGAACTCCTGGGAAACCACTGACGGCACTGTGAGAGCTGGCGGCTCTCTGCGCGGGGAGAGGCTGAGGCAGAGTTTCAGCTGAGCTGGTACTTCCAGGCTGCTTGGACACGGTCTTGAAAGGGCCTTGTGACCTTCTCTCAACCCTGGGAAGGCTTCAGAGTAGGTCAAACCTGAGGTAAATCATGTGGACTTGTTCTGCCCACCTCTCTCTGGGGCTCAGACTCCTCCAACTTGTAATTCTTTCGTTCTTTTCTTGGACTATATTCCTGCCAAAGGAACACCAAGGCTTCACTTAGGTTACCACCTTCAGTTACAGAAATAAAGAGGAACATTGGCAGTGACAAACTAACTCGTTCACTCATTCCCAGAAAGGCTTCTTGCCTGAATGCTGGTGTCCCTCAGCAAGGCTCTCGGCCAACTGCGGGCTTTCCCAGAATCCCACCACAGGTTTTCTTGTTTCAGACCCTTCCCAGGCGGAAACATACAGCATTCACTAGCCGTACGTAGAAGCTTCTGGAGAAGCAGTGGTCGTGTTAGTTCTCCCTTGCTGTTACTCTGTGAGGTAGGAAGTGCTGTCTTGGTTGCACAGGTGAGGAAAACTGAGGAACTTCCTTTCCCAGGGCCATACCGCCCTGAGTGGTAAAGCAGTCATTTGACTCAAGTCTGTCTGCATCTTTCTTGAGCAGCATTCAACCAGCTCGTCTTAGTTGTGGGGCCCTTCAAATGGAAGAAAATGCAGGTGAACAAAGAAACAAGTGAAGTGAGAGCGGAGCTGCCCTCCTTGAAACTGAGCAGGGAGAAGTCCCTGGCTTCTCCTCCTTCCAGGGGGCCTGAGACAGCTCCATGGAAACCGTCCCAGAGCCCATGCAAGGACGTAAAGAGGACACATGTAATGTCTTTCCAGGCAGTTAGGGTCTGGATACCCATCATCTTAGCCTAGATAGAAGAGAGGGGTTCTTTGGGACCTTGGGTGTTTGTTGCCCAGAGTGGAGGTTGGCAGGAATGCCAGGAGCAGACAACTGGAGACGAGAGTCACTGTAAGCTGGGAATCTCGTCGGCAGTGCTGAGTTCTCAGAGCTCACTTGGTAGCAGCTAACCAGCACCACCGCCGTCTGGACAAGTCACAGTAAAGGTTTGGCAGGAAGAATAACAGTGCAGTTCTCGGTATTCGGGACTGACTCTCGGGTACGCAGTGCAGCCTGCAGGACTGTCCGACCATGCACTTTTCCCCACACCCAGCCACCAAGTCCTTTACTATACGAGTGCCTGCTATGTCTGAGGCCCCGAGAATGCAAAGATTATACTACCATCCCTGCCCTTGAAGAGCCCATAGGCTGGCAAACAGATAACTGCTGTACATGGCTGCCCACGTAAGGGTTAAGTAACACCTAGGAGTGTCAGGGAAGGCTTCCTAAAGTGTCCAACATGGTTGCCATCAGCCTCAGAATAAAATGCAGCTCCCTGTCAAGACAAGACCTGCAGTTGTCTACCAGGCTTTTTTTGGCTGTTGAAATACATAAAGAAAGTGATGGTATTTGGAGTGCTCACCGAGGGAAGGCCATTATCCAAGGAGACTGGCCAGGCCTCTCTGGGGGGCCATTTGTAGGGATCTTCTAAGGCATTGGTTGGCCTGTTGCTCTTCTTGGGAGCCATACCAGGCCACTTGGGATTCTTTGAGGGCAAGGCATGCCTTGTACATGCTGACCCTTGTGTCCAGATCTCTGTCTTCCCTTACCTAACAGTCAAGGTTTAGCTGTCTCCTGCCCCCATCCTGGTCTGGCCAGGAGCCCATCCTGCTCTTTGTGCACTCATGGTATCTCTCTTGTGACTCACCTCTGTTCTAACTGACATCTTTTCTGTTCCTCTCACTGGTCTCTTTGTGGACAAAGAGTATCCAGCATCCCAGTGCCCAGCCTTGAGCTTGATGCGTAGTTAGTAGATGTGTAAAATGAATGACTACATGGTGGTGCATTTGAATTTGATCTTAAAAAACAGTTAGAGTTTATCAAGCAGGGAATTCTAGAGAGAAGGAATTGAGACTTGGTCCAGGGTCCACCATGACTTACTTAATCCATGTAGGCCCTAAACTTATCTGAAATGTGCTTTTGTCCTCTGCAGAATGGTGATAATATTAATCTTGCAGGTCCATAGTAGAGATTCAAGATGATATAAATGTCTTAGCACTTTGTGCATACAAAGTACCATGATGAAAAAGGTATTGGGCTTAATTTTTTTTTTAATTAAGTAATCTCTGTCCCCAATGTGGGACTCAAACTCATGACCCTGACATCAAGAGTCACCTGCTTCACCAACTGAGCCAGGTTTTGCTTTAAAATAACATGACTTTGGGGTGCCTAGGCGGCTCAGTCGGTTAAGTATCTGCCTTCGGCTCAGGTCATGATCCCAGGGTCCTGGAATCGAGCCCCACATTGGGCTCCCTGCTCAGCGGGGAGCCTGCTTCTCCCTCTGCCTGCTGCTCCCCCTGCTTGTGCTCTTTCTCTCTCACTGTCAAATAAATAAATAAAAATAAAATAAAATACCACGACTGTGTTGGTTGGAAACTACTGATGAGTATTTTTTAAAACATGAGGTTTGTGCTGAAAATACAAGGAGTATATAGTATTTATGACCTTGTGGTTACTTGTCCTGGGAGTATTGTTGTCCCTGGAAGGACTGAACACTCCATGATTTCTCCTCGTTCTGATTGTGAATTCATAGAATAATTATTCTGAGCTTTGTGCTCCCCATTCTCTGACTCACAGGACATGTAAAAGGAAAATTCTTCATGTGAATTTGAAAGGTCAGGAGGAAACTGAGGTCCTCACAGCTGACCCACTGCTCTGCTTTTCCCATATAGGCCACCCTTGTGTGACTTCCCCCTTTGAATTACACACAGGTCTCAGTTAACCGATCAAGGGCAGGAATCTATCCAACCTGGGGGGCATCCTGTTTCAGGAGGAAAATCTGTTTGTTGTAGGTGGTCAGCTCTCTGCTTTTCTAAAGCTGAAAAAATGTATCTGTGATGAAAGCTCAAGTTTTCTTAAAACAGGAAAAAAATGTATTCTTGGGAGGCAGCCTCTTCTTCCAGAATATTACGTCAGCAGTAACAACAGCAGAAGAGCTATGCCTGGTGAGCGCTGATTTAAACCCTCAGAGTAGCTCAGTGACTCTCACGGTATCCTTGTGAGATTGGAGTTGTTATTCGCACTTTGTAGATGAGGAATTTGAGGAACAAGATGTTGAAACTAAGTGTGCCCAACTCCAGGGCTTTTGCTTTCAGAGGATAGGCCTCCTGGTCTCCTGCCTATGTCCTGTTAGTACGCATGCTCTGTTGGTCTCTCTCCATGCCAGAGAGAGTGTGGCTAGCTCGGAAAGGCCTCGTGAGCTCTGTCAGTGAGATCGCATCTGTGGCAATCTGAGATGGCTTCTGTCTTCTTCTCCTCAGCTATGGGGTGCTGCTTTGGGAGCTCTTGACTGGCGAGGTGCCCTTCCGAGGAATCGATGGCTTAGCTGTGGCTTATGGAGTGGCCATGAACAAGCTCGCCCTTCCCATTCCTTCTACATGCCCAGAACCTTTTGCCAAACTCATGGAAGGTAAGTGACCCCCGACTGGAACAAAACGAGAACAGCACTTGGGTAGATCTCAGACGATTCTGTCAGCTCAGTCATGGGAGAGAAGAGATGAAGTACGAGTCGGTCAAGGAGGAAGCCCATGTGTGGTTGGAAGAGCTACTTTCAGATGATGTGGGCACCTGCTACGTTGATGTCACAGGTGCTCCTTCTCTCCATCTCCAGGGACTGTAGAGCTCAACTTAGTAATTAAAACCCACTGTCCAGCACTTCAGTATTTTATTATTTAATATAAAATGAGAAGACATAGCAGCTTTTATTTTTAAGACCTCCGAGTGTATTGCATCTAGAAATGAAGAACATCAAACAAGAAAGGAACTCTAGAAGTCATCTGGTCAACCCTGTAATTCCCTGAGTGAGAAATCCAGAGCCGAGGAGACAAAGTGTGCTCCATTAGCTAGTGTGTGAGCTGAGAATAGGTAGAGTTCACCTTTCCCGACACCCAGTCCAGTCCTTTTTATCTTTGCTTTATCATCATCCCATTGAGGTGGAGAAGGCTGGCTCATTTATTGGTGGGAAACTGAGGTCTGAAGTCTGGTTACCACTGTCAGGACTGGACTTGTGTAGCCTCACGCCAGCAAACTCTTTGGAGTTGCGTCTCCGATGCTAAGTCAGCAGGCAGAGTCGGATGGGGGCCAAACTGCTGCATCTATTTCCACACTCACTGCATGATCGTGAGCGTGGGCAGCTTGCTTTACTTCCCTGGCCCTGTGTGTGGTTGCCTAAATCCCCGTGTTTCTGTTTCTGGAAGGAAAAATGTGAGGCAGTTTTCTGGTAAATAAGGTCACATAATCATCTGTCTTACTGTTGTCTCTGTCCGTTCGTGCTTTCTGTCTACTCCTGTGTTCCACACAGACTGCTGGAATCCTGACCCTCATTCACGACCATCTTTCACAAATATCCTGGACCAGCTAACTACTATAGAGGAGTCTGGCTTCTTTGAAATGCCCAAGGACTCCTTCCACTGCCTGCAGGATGACTGGAAACATGAGATTCAGGAGATGTTTGACCAACTCAGGGCCAAAGAAAAGGTAAATAAAACCAGAAAAAAAGGCATGCATTGAATCAAGTGGGCCTTTCCCACTGGGTCTTCTCCACTGGGGCCTCTGGACAGATTCTGACACAACCACCTTCCTGCTTAGTTTGAGATAACAGCACCTTTTTCTTCCCGACTTTACATGGAGAGAGTTCTCCAGCCCTCGGATGTGACCCGAAGTAGTAGAGACGTCTCCTTTCTTTCTGGGATTTGGCAGGAACAAGTAGGGGTACCATGAGCCCAAAGTTCTCCACACAGAGTATCTACTTCATTGTCCAAACCAGAGGAAGAGCACCACTGGGTAGGTACTAGCAGAAAATAGGAGAGGGTTCTAGAAACGTTTCTTGGTTCCGTAGTGGACTTCCAGAGTGGGGGTTAATTTGAGATAGGGACACTTCAACACTGAGCACAGTGATCAGCACATCCTGCCGCTGTCTTTGGTATCAGAATCAGAAACAGCAGATGGGCTGAAAATACTATGGTTCTGAAATGGTAGGGTCTTTTGCATGTTTTTATGAAAAAGGCTAAAGCCTGAATTGACTGAGGAGTTCAGATATCCTTAGCTTACTAGAGATCCGCCAGTCGTTTTGGTGGCCATTCCTTATGTGGTTCCTCTCTGGGCCCCTGGCGTCTGGGGAGGAGTCCACGTCCACGGAGGGGAAGCTGATCCAAGCACTTACGTTGCTTCTACTCAGGGGCTGGGCTGGATCTAAGGGCTGCAGCCAGGGACACAAGCAACGGCCATGTGTCTCTTGTTAATTTCTTTGTTCCCTCCTCGTTGCCCACTCAGGGCATTTGGGAAGCAACATAATAAGAGTAGCTGAAATTGTGTACATTTTTTAGTTCTTTCCCTTGAAAGATGTGACGGTGGAAAAACCTTTCGTCCTTTTTATCCCAGAGTCTCATGGCCCCTGCCTCCAGCATGTAGGCAGGTGTTACTGTCTTTCTCATCTCAGGGTGAAGGGTCAGTGACTAGTCTAAAGTCACACAGCCAGTAAGTGAGGAAACAGAATCTTCAACCTGGGTCGTCTGATTCTAAAGCCATCTTCTCTCCAGTATCATTGTTTGCCTAAAGAAATGACTTAAAAATCACTTCTGAAGCTGATTTGAAGAGATTTGCCTCTTTTTATGCCACATAGCAATCCTAAACCTGGTACTACTTGGCAAGTCAATGAGTATTCCGCAGGGGAGTGGACTGAGCTTATGACAAATCTTTTGGGACCTGGGTGGGGGAAAGGGACCGGCACCATGACCATTGGGCAGAATGATGAGAAGACGGTGTTCCTCAGGCGCCTGGGTGCCTCAGTCAGTTAAGCATCTGATTTTTGGCTCAAGTCATGATTTTAGGATTCTAGGGTGGAGCCCCATGGCGGGCTCCCTGCTCATGCTCTCTCTCTCTCAAATGACTAAATAAAATCTTAAAAAAAAAAAAAAAACGAAGAAGAAGAGGGTGCACCTGTTACTAATGCTATTCCAAGTAGAAAAAACCTAGCGTCGCTGGCCCTTTAGATTGTTGAATCACTTGATTCTTGGTTTCCTTTCTTTTGATTGATGAAATTATAAGAGTACCCGCCAGTAAGAAAAATGGAAGTTGGATTTTGTCGTAGGTAGTTACTAGGAGAAGCCAAACCACTTCTCAGATAACAGCCAACATTCGTAGAGCATGTACTATGTGCCATGCTCTGTTGTAAAGTGATTTATATGAATTCTTATGTAATCTTACATAATAAGATAATAATTGTCTTATGTAAACAACTGTGATGTCGGTGCGGTTAACTCCATGGTACTTGTAATGCCCATGGTAACTCGCCCCAGGCCATGATTCGGGCAGTTTGTTCCAGAGTCCTTGCTCTTAACCACTGTGCTGTGATGCCTATCCATTATAAGACTCCTAGTGGGGCAAGTGAAGGTGAGGGATGGATAATGAGCTTTCTGTCTGGGGAGATGCCTCTTAAGTCATTGTATGCAGGCAATGTGATCTGTATACTTGCAGGGTGATCCCCAGACAGGTGTTTCACAAGGAGGAGACTCACCATGTTTGAGAGTCTTGCGATATATGGTGCCATTGGCGAGTGTTCCATAAGTGTCCTGGTTTCCCATATGAGTCAGCTCGTTCTCAGCTTATCTCAACTTTCTGCATCCAGGTATAGTGACGATGGATTTATCTCTGGACCGGGATCTGAGTTCCTTCAAACGAAGGGGCTACAACACAAACCATCCCCTAGATGAGAGCAGGTAGGAGAGGAAGACTTAGGGAGGCTGAAATTAGCTTGAACTTTTTAACTTTCCCATCTAGCAGCAAAATTCAACCATCCAGGAATGATTTTTCTGAATCTTCCATGTTTTTATTCTCCTGGTGGTGAAAACAAAATAGTAGGACAAGAAGAGCCAAGGCTTTGGGGTGGGGCAGAGGAGAGGCATACAACAGTGAATCTCTTTGGCGCTTATTTCATCAAAGAAGGAGAAGTTCCAAAGTTCAGGCTCATCTCTCAGACACTTATGATGAATCTGGGTTCCCATAAAGGATTGCATTTACAAAATTGAATTCTATCTCCCCCTCCTTCTTTCTCATTCCTTCATTCATTGACACTGAGCATCCATCATATACAGTATAATTTCCTTTCTTTCCTTCCTTCCTTTCTTTTCTTTCTTTCTTTTTTTTTTCTTTTTTCTTTTTTTTTTTTAAGAGAGGGAGAGACAGGGTGGGGTGGCAGAGAGAGAAAGAGAGAGAGAGATTCCCAAGCAGGCTCCATGGCACAGAGTCTGATGCGGGGCTCGATCTCACAAACCTGAGATCGTGACCCAAGCCAAAACCAAGAGTCAGATTCTTAACCAGCTGAGCCACCCAGGCGCCCCCAAGACAATTTTCAAGGTGCCGATCCTTTTCTCACTTCTCCCCTTTCTATCCCTTTTATTATTATCAATTTATTTTTATTATTTTAAATTTTTATTATCAATTTTGATACCCTCTTGAGAATGGGGGGCCAGTTGAATGACAGGTTCCTAACAGAGTATTTTATCCCCCTCATGTCACTGTTCTCTCCCCACTGCTCAGCCTCCCTAGTATGCACTCATGTACTTTTTTCTAGCTCTAGGCTCCCTTTCTACAGTATTTTGCTTTAGTCCAGAGTGACTTCTTACAGTGGAGCATTCCATGGAGAAATTTTAAGTTTCGATCCCAGAAGTGTTGCCCTGGCTGCTTTACTGAAGAAATGCCCCCACCTGTTCAAGTTTTAGTGCTTTATCCAGGCACGGCAGCCTTGAGCCCTGGGTAACCAGTGCTGACAGCTTAGACTCCAGATTGGATAGCTGTGTGCACATGGTCAGTTCTCCTTCCCGTTTCCTCTACTGTTTCCTGATTCCACAACCCCCGCCCCACCCGCCACCTCATCGCAGGAACTCCGAGCTGGGTACAGAGATAAATTCATGCAGAAGGAGAAGGGGGAGGCAGGGAAGAGGTTCTGCCCATCTAATATAGCACTGGTACTAGCGCAAGCACCTGGCAAAGGCTTCGGGGAAATGTTTTCTCTTCTCTTTGCTGTGCTGTCCCCATCCTTCCAGAGCACGTGGCTGCCCTTCACAATGAGAGTTCAAACCACTTGCCTCTGTGGATTCACTCACCAACTGAATGGAGATTTAGAAGACATGCCTCACTACCTTTTGAACAATCACTCTGGAAATACATTTTTATTTGACTATTAGGTGATACCTCGAGGCCAATTTATTTATAGTGGGCACATTTGAAGCTAAATCACATTAAGTTGGCTCTGGTTTAAAAAAAACATCCTTTAGATAATGGGGAAAAATGCAAATACAGCCAAGTCTGTAAAATTTAAGTACGTGATAATAGTTTCTACCCAAACCCCCGTGTTTTTCCAGTCACAGGCAGTTGGTTTTTTTTTAAGATTTTATTTATTTATTTGACAGAGAGAGAGATTACAAGTAGGCAGAGAGGCAGGCAGAGAGAGAGGAGGAAGCAGGCTCCCTGCCGAGCAGAGAGCCCGATATGGGCCTCAGTCCCAGGACCCTGAGATCATGACCTGAGCCGAAGGCAGAGGCTTTAACCCACTGAGCCACCCAGGCGCCCCACAGGCAGTTTTAATCAGTCATCTAGGCACTCTCAGCCCCCGTCTCCAGGGCTACCGTAGCTACTTCCTCAGGGTGGCTGGGCTGAGCCAGCCCCTCCCCGGCATCCTGCCTCAGGGCGTCAGGGATTCCTTTACCACCGACTGTGAGACCTGCGCCCCAGGCCTGGGACCCAGAGTATGGGGGCACTGGCCCCGTGAGGGCCCTCGGCATCCCCCCGGCCCCCGCCCAGCCTGACCTGAGCACCCCCGCTTCTCCGCGGTGCTTCCGCCCCTGCAGGAGCTCCGCACCTGGGAGGAGGAGCTGACGCGGGCTGCGCTCCAGCAGAAGACCCAGGAGGAGCTGCTGCGGCGCCGGGAGCAGGAGCTGGCCGAGCGGGAGATTGACATCCTGGAGCGGGAGCTCAACATCATCATCCACCAGCTGTGCCAGGAGAAGCCCCGGGTGAAGAAACGCAAGGGCAAGTTCCGGAAGAGCCGGCTGAAGCTCAAGGATGGGAACCGCATCAGCCTCCCTTCCGGTCAGTGGCGGGGACCTGCTGGGAGGTGGGNCTGGGGGGGGGGCAGCTCCGGGGCAGGAGGCTCTGGGTCTCAGAACGAAGCGGATTCGAAGTGAGCCAGTCCATTGGTGGTGGGGGGGATTGGCCCGGGGCCAAGCTGCCCCACTCCAGGGGAGTGTTTGAGTGTCACTAAACACAGACGGGGAAGGAGGACAAACAGGAGTCCTGTGGACCCGACAGGCAGGCACCGTCCAGACTGCTGGTAGCATGGTGGCTCACGCAGAGCGCTCAGGACTCTGCAAAATAACTCATCTTAGGGTTCCTTTAAATAACTAGTTTTCTGCCTGCAGTTGAGATTAGGATTCACTGGTAGGAATTTGAGTTGTGTACAACCTTTCAGAAGCACTTTGGGTGAATAAAGGTACATTTGTAGTACGTTCAGCCTTGGGAGAATGCAAAGTAATATGAAACTGTGAATTAGAGTCTTTGTGGGTTGTAATGGACCCGGGAAGGGAGGCGGTGCTCAATATGTGTTTATTGTATTCTAAGTCTACAAGGTGCCGGGAAGCGAGCTCAGTAGAGGTGTGAGGAAACCAAGGGAAAATAGCATCATAGGGTCAGTAGCGGAGGATTTGAAGCATCGGGATGATGGCTTCAGCACAGACAAGGGAATTCATGCAGTGAAATTCAGTGAATGGATTTGTGGGACTTGTTTCCTAGTGTTCTTGTTGCACATTTTTCTGGCCTGGCGACATAGTCTGTAAGCCCCTCTTGAGCATGTCGTGTGTGGTGGCATGCTGCCGTGAGCCGGGGAAGCTCAGAGGGAAGCAATAGTTCCCACCTTCGGGGAGATCATGTCTAGTCAGGGGACCTAGGTGCAGATACTCAGCTGTTTATTACACCTCTTGATAGATGAGGACACCGGTTTTAGATCCAGGGCTGTAAGGTTTTCCTTCTTCATGCTGTACCATACTGCCTTTGGGAAACATCACAGTTTGGACCATTAGCCCCACTGCGCTCACTTCCCTAGGTCCCCACCAAGGATGAGACCTTATTACTCTGCTCCGCCTGCCCTTAGTGAGAAGCATCTGGCTCCCTGCTTTGTAAAAACAGAATTTTAAGTTAGATTTCCTAGAATAATCAGCAAGTCTCACGATCTTAAGAAAACTATNTCCTAGAATAATCAGCAAGTCTCACGATCTTAAGAAGACTATAAATCTGGGGCGCCTGGGTGGCTCAGTGGGTTAAAGCCTCTGCCTTCGGCTCAGGTCATGATCTCAGGGTCCTAGGATCGAGGCCCGCATCGGGCTCCCTGCTCAGCGGGGAGCCTGCTTCCTCCTCTCTCTGTCTGTCTACTTGTAATCTCTCTCTGTCAAATAAATAAATAAAATCTTTAAAAAAAAAAAAAGAAAACTATAAATCTGTAATTGCTACACCTACATATACTATAGATGACGTTGACTTGGAGGGTGAATTTTCCTTCTCCTCATACGTTCATCTCGCTGTCCTGCCGTCTTTGGGGAGAAAGAGAGGATTCTGAAAGAGAATGTTTCCCAGGCGAACAGGTCACTTCTTAGGAAATTGGGGCCTGTCCCTCTATCCTGCCAGGAAATGTCACTTTTCTCATAGGAACTGGATTATGGAAAATTCTAATGTGCACACATGTCTGTCTTTCCCCAAGCAGATTTCCAGCACAAGTTCACGGTTCAGGCCTCCCCCACCATGGATAAAAGGAAGAGTCTCATCAGCAGCCGCTCCAGTCCTCCCGCGAGCCCCACCATCATTCCTCGCCTTCGAGCCATCCAGTGTGAGACTGTTTCCCAAATTAGTTGGGGCCAGAACACACCAGGGGCGTCTGTCCCCTGCTCTGTCCAGCCACCGACTGGCCCAGGCTTGCTCCACCCATAACTTCCGCCACCTCTCCTCGGCAATGTGTATATACATGCACATACGTACGCAAACCCTTAGCCCTCCTTCTTGTCTCTCTCCATTAGCTTTATACCGCTACCTCCCTCCTTTTCCTCTTTGAGACCAGCAGAAGGGTTTGTGGGTATTGATGGGGTCCTGCGTGAACTACAGAGTGATTCGGAAACTGGTGTCTGATGTAGATAGCCTGGGACCTGGCCTGGGTTGGTTAGTACCCTGGCCTGGGGACCTTGTATGCGCTCTGCCATATTTGGGGCGTTGCTGTTTTTTGTTGTTGTTCATGCTTCCCAGGGAAGGGTGTTTTCAAAGTGTAGGTCCTAAGGAAACTTGCCACATACTTTGTGATAGGCCACGTCTGGACCGATTTTATTTTTACCGCAGTGTTTATTAAAGAGAATTTACACACACATGCGTGTGTATGAATGGAGTCGTTTCCCTAATTTAAAGATAGAGATTTCATTTAAAAGCAAACAAAAGACAAACCCTAGCTGGCTGTCCTTGAAAAATCCATTCATGTCTGTGGATTCCCTTTTTTCATGTGGCCACAGTTGGCTGGAAGCAATGGCGACTTCCATATGCTCTATATTTTGCCTCAGTTCCCTCAGCTCCTATTTTTTTGATGCCTGGAACCATCTGCTCATTTATGATATAAGCCTGGTCTCTGAAGCATTTGGGTTTCAACTTTTGCTATAAGGTAGCTATGTTAGAAGAATGTTCCTCCTCTCTGATCTGTTATATTTCTCTAGGCCGTTCCTTCCCCTTCTCCTACTCCTGACTTCCTGCTCCATAGTCTTGAGCTCCTTATTGTCTTCCTTTCTTACCGAAATTCTTCTCTGCACTTCCAAGTCATCTTTACCCCCTTATCTTTTTTTCTCTCCTACCTACCTCCTTTCCTACCCCTCCCCAGTCCAGTTCCGCTGGAACAAAACAAATTCCCTAAGCCAGATCTGTTTGGAGCTCTGATGTCTGGCTGGCCTGAACTCCAGCTTTGCATTGGACTTAGGAGAATCTGGGAAGTTTTTCCATGTTTGGTACTTTGAGAGTGCTCAGTGATTGGTGCCTGAGGACTTGAAGGCTCCAGCTGGGCACAGAGTTTTTGACTTCTTCCCTGCAACTCCATATGTGTGTGTGTGTCTGTCTGTCTGGTGAGGTAGAGGCTAGTTTTGGGGGGACCCTGTCTATCTTTTTTCCAGGTCCCATACAACTTTTGTTATTCACAGTGACACCAGGTGAAAGCAGCAAAACCTGGGGCCGGAGCTCAGTCATCCTGAAAGAGGAAGGGGAGGAGGAGGAGAAGCGGGCCCCCAAGAAGAAAGGACGGACATGGGGGCCAAGTACGCTTGGTCAGAAGGAGCTTGCCTCAGGAGATGAAGGGTAAGAACCAGAATGCAGACGATTCTTTCCACTTAAAGATGGGTATTCCCTTTTAAAACTGTGATGTGAAATACTTTTCCCTGTTGTGTTTCATTGCTTTCTGAGAAATTACAAGCCTCTTGATCTTTGCAATGGTTTTCCCATCTCCTCACTGCCTGGAACCTCCCCTGGGACGGGGCTCAGCATACTTTTCATGTAAAGGGCCAGGTAGTAAGTATTTTAGGCTTCGTGGGACCTCTTTTCTCTTTTGCAGCTCCTCCGCTCCTTTCTTGCAGTGCCAAAGCAGGCATAGACCACGGGCGATGCATATATGAAGGAGCGTGCCTATGTTCATTCAGTAAAACTTCGCAAACACAGGCGGTGGACAGCAGTTAGCCCCCCAGTTACAGTCTGCTGACCCCTGGAGGCGTCTGATTCAGACTAGCAAGTAGACAAAGCAGTAACCGAAGGTGAAGAGTCCTGCCAGATGTTCTACTTCTATCTGGCTCTTCCCCTTCAAACATCCGCTCAGGGCAAAGAGAAGCAAGAGCAGGGCCTACAGGACTCTCTTGACTTGGAGGCTTATCCCGAAGCAGGGGCGGACAGAATAATCCAGCCCTGGAAGTCAGTGCTCTCAGATGTAACGCCAAAGCCACCAGACCTTTTTTTTTTTTTTTAATTTATTTAAATCTGATTAATTAACGGTTTCAGAGGTAGAGTTCAGTGATTCATCAGTCTTCTGTAACCCCCAGGGCCCATGACATCTCGGGCCCACCAGAACTTCTTTTAAGCCCCACCTCCTAGCCACACTGAGCGGTGTGAGCACCCACTCTGGGCAAAGCACAGGACCCAGCTTTGTGTCTTGGATGTGCCCGTGTTCTTGCTGTGGCTTACAAGGTAAACTCTCTCAAGCCCCGGTTCTTCAGAGGCCAGTCCCTCCCAGTGTAGTTCGCAGCGGCGAGCGTACCCGCTGACCCCTGGCTACCTGGGCATGAATCCTGGTCCCTCCGGACCTCGCCGGGTAGCCTTAGGTTTTCCTGTCTGTAAAACGGGGGTTCTGTCCGCACCCACCCGGTGGAGTTGAGGGGAGGATTACCTAAGTTCCTCTACAGGAACTGCAGACAAGCTGGCTCCTAGTGAGCCTGTGTAAATACCTGGTGTGAGGGTTCTTCCACGCCTCTCATGCAATTTCTGTTTCACAGCTGAAGAATGAGCATCCCGTTTCTTGACTTTTCTAAGTGTGAGAAGCAGCAGCAACCCTTTATCCCTTTTCAGTGACTTCCCTGAGCTTGTGCCTGGACCTGGACCTGGCTCTGGTATTCCTTTCAACACTAGATTTCAGGTCCAACAGCTGTTTTCTCATGTCAGATCTGAGCTGAAGGTGAAAATGTCAAGTTTGGTGCATAAAGGATTGACTCTTTGAAGCCAGGCTTTAGAAATCACCAGATGCCTTGGAATGGGGAAAAGGAAGGGAAGGAAAATTTAGGTATGTAGGGCAAACTGCCTAAACGGAGAGTTCGATGGACTGAGTCCTCTAGGAATGATAAATTGCTGTGCTGTAGTAGGTTCTGTAGGGGCAAGAGCCCCTCAGTTTGATTTCCCTTGAGCCCTGGGGTCGAGTAGGGTTGAGGTGGGTCTGAGAAACTCAGTCGCCCTGAATCCCTTGACATTTCTGACATTTCTGTGATTCCTGATAGGATTTACCAGGTTGGCTGTGGATCCCAGTAGTTTCTATAGTCCTGTTTCATTTATAGATTTTTTTTGGTCTTGCTGGTAAATTTATTTCACATCCCAAAATATTAATTTTGGCATTTCTTCCCCCTTACATAGATTTGTCCTCAAAACTGTTGAAACAGTTCAAAATATGACTTAATTTTTTATGATTCTCAATTCCTAGTCAAGAAATAAAGTATATTCCATTCATTCTCGAGTCAAGACCTCTTTAACGTCAGAAATTTTTGAGAGCCTCTGTATGACAATATTTCTAATTTTAGTCCCTACCAACAGAAGAAAATAGGTAACAACAAAAAGCTATACTGAATTCAGTAATGTTAAGTGAATTTGCATCTCTGTCCTTTTAAAAAATAGTATATGTCTTATAGGAAACATAGACTTGCTCGTACACAGCTTGGGTATCGGTGGATTCAGGTGGTCTCTGCAGTTATGCTGTGGTGGCACGGGGACCTTTGTCCCACAGATTGGGAGGTCCTGGGCCTGTGGCAGCTCGAGCACGGCCACCTCGTTAAGATTCCTGCATGGTGTGGGCCGTGCTGACCCGGCAAGAGGAGGGCAGCTGGCCATGTGACTGGAGTCCGGCCTCGAGGGCTCCCGTGTGGGAGAGGCTGAGTTGGATGTACCCACTATCGCCTACTACTGATTTTCTTTATTCATTGAAGATCCCCTCAGAGACGTGAGAAAGCTAATGGTTTAAGTACCCCATCAGAATCTCCACATTTCCACCTGGGGTGAGTCTAATCTTCACCCTTCCATCAAGTGTGTTCGTAATAGTCCCCCTTCCATTTCCTTGTTTTCACGGCACGCCCCATAGAATCGAGCCTCGTTATTGCCAAGACTGTGCTGACTTTTTTTCTTTAAAGCGGTACCCTCGTGCACCCTGGGATCTTCCTGTGTTGGTCTGACTTTCCCTCTCCCTTCCCCGACCGCTCCTGTTGTTGGGATTCCCCTGGCACCCTTAGTTATAGGGAGACGAGGCAAGGCTATTTATCCTTTCATCTTTGGCACTGGCTTTGACTTTGCTAATCTGGGTTCCCTTGAACCCAGAGCTGGAGGTGATGTTAGAAGATTATCAGTTAGAAGTCCCAGGCTGTGGGTTTAGTAGCATGCTTATCTCTGGCTTCATATTTTGGTGAAAACCACTGGGGGCTGCATGTACTTGAATTCACTGGTATTTCTGATAACATTTGAAACATAGATCTGAAATGAGGGGAAAGGTTGGTCCTTCTGTCTCCATCAGGATGGACTGGGAAGAGTAGGGTTTATTTAAATGGCTTTTTTGGCCCTGAAATGGGAGCTACCTCTGATTATCATCCTGGTATTTCCAAGGCAACGATAACCCACAGATTTCCTCAGTCTTCCCTCTTTATTGTCCGTTAGAGAAAAGACCAGTGCTTCTGGGCCTCTGATTCCCCTGTCATCTGAGGGGGCCGGTGGGGTACCCCGTCAGGATCCTCAGAGTTACTGGCTTGCAGGTGTGAGCTCATCACAGGGATCTGAAAGCAGGCTCCTGCCCTTTTCCTCTCCGTTCCCAGACAGACCAGGGGCCCGAGTACAGCTTTATGTACTCCGCACATAGGTCTGTCCCAAAGTGCACTGGGTCGGTGCAGCTTTGCTGGCTGGTTTTTGTTTTTAAAAAAAGTGGCTGGCTTTGAAAGTTGCCTGAGCATGCCGTACGCTTGGAAGGAGTGGAGAAACGGTCTGAGTGGAGCAGCCCGGCCCGTCCGTGTCCGCTAGCTCGCCGGCCCGGGGCTTGCCTGCCATCGCCGTGTCCCCGGATGTCAGCACTGTGCTTTAGACAGTGTCCCGGAGCGATGGCCCCTCACGGAAGATGGGCTTGGGCAAGACCCAGGCCAGTGCTGGGCAGTCCTCGTTCTTCTGTCCTCTTGCCAGCCTGCCTGCTGGATCTTTCCCCGGCTCCATAGCCGCATGTGGAGGGGTATGTTCATGGCCCTGCTTTGCCTTTCCGAGAGCATGTGTGCTTCTGTTTGCGGTGCGAGGGGACTCAGCAATGTTTTTTGCCTGTACCCCACGGCTCTTGGGCTTTGGTGGAATTAAGCTCACGGGGGAGACATTTGCACAGGCCCGTGGAGGTGGGGGTGGAGTAAGGGAAGTCACCAGTTCTCACGGTTTCCTCGTTTCCTCCCATTTAGCCTCAAGTCCCTGGTAGATGGGTACAAACAGTGGTCGTCCAGTGCCCCCAACCTGGGGAAGGGCCCGAGGAGTAACCCGGCGCTGCCAGGGTTCACCAGCCTTATGGAGATGGGTGAGCGTTGCCTTTGTCCTCTCTTCCCCTGTTCCTTCAGGGAAATTTGGGCCAAGCTTCTGCGACTGTTGGAGGAACCCTAGTGCCCCCTCATGGGGGCTCATCTCCTCTTTTACCCAACTCCCAGGACCGCACCCTCTTCCCTCTCTGCTTGCTCTCCTCCCCTTTCATCAAACTTTCCCCACTCAGTTGCTTCCTCCTTCCGCCATGGGGCCTGCCCGTGGCCTCCCATCCCCGGGGGATAGTCTCCTTAGGGCAATGCAGAGGGTGAGGCCTTGAATCAGCCCCTTCCCTTTGCTGGGTCACTTTCCTTTGTATCTTCATGTGGGGAGTCTTCAAAACAGGAGATGGTGGTGGGAGACACTGTGGTCTTTCTCCAAGGAAGCCTTCCAGTTGCTTGTGATTGCTGAATGGGTAAGGTCTCCTCCAGGCTCTCTCTCAGGTAGTAAGTCCTCATCTCTCTGAAGATTTCCAAGGTCATAGCGGGTTAGTTTATAGAGTAGGTGCACCTCCACTTGTGGAGGGGATTCCAATCCGTTGCAGGACACTGCTCTTAAGACAGGTCTCTAGGCCATCCTAGGAATTCAAGGATTCTTCCAGTTTTAAGGTGCAAAAAAATGAGGAATGCTTCTCTTCTACCCACTATTCTAGGACACTCACACTGTACCTCTTGTGTTGAGGGTCCCTATGAAAGAAGTAGGAAAGTAGCAGATTTCCTTTTCTGAAAACAGGAAAGGAGGCTCTGGAATGGAGAATGATTTCCTCGTGTTGGTCACAGTCGAGTGTCGAGGGCTAAAGCCCTGGGGGCTCGATGCCCGGTTCCTTATCCCACCCGTGAGACTCTTTGACCTTTGCATTCCTGACACTCCACCAGGAGGCCCGGGGTTGGGGAGAAGGATGCGATTCTTACTCTTGCTGCTTCATCCCCGTTTCCTGTTTCCCCTCCCTTCCTCCCATCTTCACAGAGGATGAGGACAGCGAAGGCCCCAGGAGTGGGGAGAGTCGTCTACAGCATCCACCCAACCAGTCCTACCTCTGTATCCCATTCCCTCGTGGAGAGGATGGAGAGGGCCCCTCCAGTGACGGAGTCCACGAGGAGCCCACCCCGGTCAATTCAGCCACCAGTACCCCACAGCTGACGCCCACCAACAGCCTCAAGCGGGGCGGCGGCCACCACCGCCGTTGCGAGGTGGCTCTGCTCGGCTGTGGAGCTGTTCTCGCAGCCACAGGCCTGGGGTTCGACCTGCTGGAAGCTGGCAAGTACCAGCTGCTTCCCCCGGAGGAGCCTGAGCCCCCAGCCCGGGAGGAGAAGAAGAGGCGGGAGGGTCTTTTCCAGAGGGCCAGCCGGCCTCGTCGGAGCACCAGCCCCCCATCCCGGAAGCTCTTCAAGAAAGAGGAGCCCATGCTGTTGCTAGGAGACCCCTCTGCCTCCCTGACGCTGCTCTCTCTCTCCTCCATCTCCGAGTGCAACTCCACCCGCTCCCTGCTGCGCTCTGACAGCGATGAGATCGTGGTGTACGAGATGCCCGTCAGTCCTGTCGAGGCGCCCCCCCTGAGCCCTTGCACCCACAACCCCCTGGTCAACGTCCGCGTGGAGCGCTTCAAACGAGACCCTAACCAGTCCCTGACTCCCACCCACGTCACCCTCACGGCCCCCACGCAGCCCAGTGGCCACCGGCGGACTCCTTCGGACGGGGCCCTCAAGCCAGCGGCTCTCCTAGCCAGCAGGAGCCCCTCCAGCAATGGGTTGAGCCCCAGCCCTGGAGCAGGTGAGCCCTGTCCTCCTCCTCTTTTCTCTTTCCTGCCTCTGCGCCTCCCCCAGGCGTGGCAGTACTGAAGTGAATGCCATTCCTCCTCTGACTGGGCTCACCAGGACATGCTGCCCTGGGGCTGGGGAGGTGGCCAGGCCGGCTGCCTTCTGTCTGTCCTAAGCCTGAGTTGGGGGAGACAGGCAGGTTCTAGGGAGGATCGGACCCAGGGCTCCCGCGGGATATTCAGGCCCTGGGTCTTGGAGTGCACCGTGCGGCGCTTGCAGGGTACAGGTGGGGCGGGGAGGCTAGCTCTGCTTGTTTCCGGAAGTGGAGATGGAAGTTCCCCCAAAGGAATGCCGTGCTGCACCCGGAAGGGCATCCGGTGCCTCGTGCCTGAGCTCCTGCCTGTCACTACTGCGCCGGTACAGACGTGCTCGCACGGAAGCTTCCTCCTGGGCGTCCTGCCCTGCACCACTCATCCCTTACTCATGTCTGACACTCGTGTCTGACTCCCCGGATGTGGAGAGGGATCCCGGTAAACCGCCGAGCCTGGCGTGTGCCTGCCTCCTCCGTCTGACACCAGGCCACCTGGCCATCCAATTCTCAGGTCGTTCCCACCGCCATCCCCTACTCCCTGGAGACCTGAGTCTGACTCTGAAACCCCCTCACCCAGCGGAAGACGACGAGATGGCGACTGAGATTTCAGGGATACTTGAGTGTAAACGATGATTGTTACTTTCATCTTCAGCTTGCCCCTCCCCTCTTTAGGGGTTTTTTTTTTTTTCCCCCTGTACTCAGATACTCAGATGTGTGTCCTCTTTGGGAAGAGGCCTTATGACTCATCTTTAGAGTTTTGATACCTAGATTTGTTCTTGCCTCACGTGTTTATTCACCGAATGAACTGGGAATAAGCAAACCTTTTAAGTCAGGGGTCAGTGAACTTTCTTGGTAAAGAACGAGATAGTAAATATTTTAGGCTTCGTGGGTCCCAGGGTCTCTGTTGTAACTACTCAACGCCGCTGCTGTAGTGGGAGAACGAGCAGTAGGCGTGGCTGTGTTACACTGAAGCTTTATTTGCCAATAGTGAGTGGCCCGTGGGGCATAGTTGTGCCTTAAGCTTTTTCACTATAGACGTGACCTCCGTATATCCCATGATTATTTTTATTGTCGGATGCAGTGATCATGGCCTTCTGGTTCACTACTGTATCCCCAGTGCCTCCCAGCACACTGCACGGCACATCATAGGTGCTCATTAAATATCTGTTACTCGGGTTAGTCCAAGTGACTAGGGATACGGCAGCTGTGCGGAGGGAGTGGTGTCTAACTGACCCAGGAATGTGGTGCTGTCATCTGATGCTTCTCCCTTTGTCTCTTGGACCAGGAATGTTGAAAACCCCCAGCCCCAGCCGAGACCCAGGTGAATTCCCCCGTCTCCCTGACCCCAATGTGGTCTTTCCCCCGACCCCAAGGCGCTGGAACACACAGCAGGACTCCACCTTGGAGAGACCCAAGACCCTGGAGTTTCTGCCTCGGCCACGTCCTTCTGCCAACCGGCAACGGCTGGACCCTTGGTGGTTTGTGTCCCCCAGCCATGCCCGTAGCGCCTCCCCAGCCAACAGCTCCAGCACAGAGACGCCCAGCAACCTGGACTCCTGCTTTGCTAGCAGCAGCAGCACTGTGGAGGAACGGCCCGGACTTCCGGCCTTGCTCCCGTTCCAGGCGGGGCCGCTGCCCCCCGCCGAGCGGACGCTTCTGGATCTGGACGCAGAGGGCCAGAGTCAGGACAGCACCGTGCCGCTGTGCAGAGCTGAACTGAACACACACAGGCCTGCCCCTTATGAGATTCAGCAAGAGTTCTGGTCTTAGTGTGAAAAGGGCTGGGGGCGGCCAAGGGGGAGGCAGGAGGAGATCGGGGGAGCTGGCTGGCACAGCCCTTTCTCAGAGTTGGACCCCCTGAAATCCAGCCCTACTTCTTGCACTGATAATGCACTTTGAAGATGGAAGGGGTGGAAGCAGGGCCACTTCAGAGGGTCCCCTGCCCTGCAGGGCCTTTCTACCCACGTCCACTGGAAGGGGCTGTGGCCATCAGCTCTGGCTGTGTAAGGGAGGGAGGGGTGCGTGCATGTCCCCCACCCTCCACAGTCTTCCTCGCCTTTCGGGTGGCCCTGCAGGGTCACTCAGCCAAATCTGTCTGCTGCTCCCTCTCCTGAGCCCCCGGGTAAGCGCAGAGCCTATCCTGGAGTCCTCGTCTTAGCCCTGAGTTCTGCCTCCCCAAACACCAGTATTGGATGTTCTGTGATTGATTTTTGTTCCTCTTCCACATCCTTCCCCAACACCCATGAATCTGAATCTCAGTTGGGGTGATAGGAGCTTTTCCGGGTCCTCAGCCCTCACATGCCAGCCGGAGGACCGAGGACACGGTGCCCCGGCGTGGGGCGCAGGAGTTGCCAGACCTGGCACTGGCTGCCTGCGCTTCCAGATGCCCCCACTGATTTATTTGAGCCTCAAAGGGGTGAGGGGACCTGCCTCAGTGAGAACTGGGGAGAGGAGGAAGAGTTAGGAAACCCAGAGTCAAGTGGCAGCCAAGAGGGTCACAGAGTCTGTCCTTGTTCCTTTTGGAAACATGCAAATAAGGGCAGAAACCAGCACCCGTTGATGGCATCCATCTCCTACCTGGGGTCTGGACGCAGCCAGACCAGTTTCTGCCCCAAACATGCTCATCCCAGGGATCGTTTCTTGGGAGACTCACTCACTGGTGCCAGTTCTGAAGCCAGAGACAAAGTTCCTGTGCTTGTCCATTTTGCTGTCTGATCTTTTATGTGTTACGCCCGCCCTTCCCTTGATCTTTCCTCCCATCCCTGGGATCAGTGGACTTTGGGTTTTGTGTTTGGTTGGTAGCGACTTTGCGCTGCTCCAAAAGAGCATACTGGTGGTCGGGGGGTGGGGGCTCCTGGACACCAGGAGCTGGAACTGGGGGGATTTCTTCTCAGCCAGGCCATCCATTCTGGGATGCCCTTGAAGGAAAACGGAGCCTTAGTGGTACCTTCCGCAAACGGATACGGCGAGGCCATGATGTTTGTAAGGTGCTTAGTGAGTCTCTAATCATTGTGCCCCAAGCTTCAAGCCCCAGGCTCTGCAGACTGACCATGGCCCCTTGTCTCTCTATACACAGGTGGCCCCCGATGCTGGGCTCTGGACCCTGAGCTGGGTCGGAAGGAGAGCAGAGGCCAACCCCGACTTTTCTGGAATTTGTTTCCTTGACTTGAATGTTGAGTTGCTTCTAGAGCTTTCTCCTGTGTACCTTCACTTTTCCACTTACCCTGAGGCCTCCTGTGTCAAGTGTGAACAGTTGTCTTCGTGCGGGACACACACATAAACTTGATGGGGAGCAGAGCCTTAGGTCACGCCCCTCTCCCTTCCAGACTCTCCAAACGTTGCTTCACTGTCCTCTCTCACAGAATAGTTCCCTGGAAATGCTGCCGGACAGCCCTCAGGCTCCCTGCGTTTGCTGCCTGGGGGCCAGACCGGGGTGGGGGTGGGGGGACGGGGCACACGAGGAAGCTGGCACAGGTGATGAGTTTGGTCACCGCTCTGTCTGTCTCTGTAACTGATAAAGTCCCAACCTGGGAATGAAAAAAGGGTGACCTTGATTTTCAAGTGGCTCCTGGTTTTATGAGCTCGCTGGCACTTTGGTTCCAGGGTGCCACCTCATCTTGGGTGGGAGGCCTCTCGGTGTGTTGCCCCCGGGGCTTGGCTCTCGTGTCTCCTCTCTCCCTTGCTCTGTGCAGTGGAGATGGTGAGGGATGATTTTTGCCTCCATTCTCTCCCCCCTTGGCCATAAGGGGGACAAATGTGAGTCCTCTCCACAGTTCCAGCCAACCAAGTGGCTCCCCTTCATTCTTGATGGGGAGAGGGCCCCATCAAGAGGGAGAGGGTGGTCTCTTCCTTGCCCTTCCCTGGACTTTCCATAGCCCCCGTTCCTAAATCACTAACGCATCTGTAAACCCTTGGCTCCACAGAATGGCGCCATGGTGGGGTGCAGCCTACAGCAAAATCCAAACTCCACTGGCTCTGGACTGTGCTCTGTGCTGTGAGGCAACTGACCGTTCCCTACTTTTTGTTGTTTCTTGAGGCGGCAGCGTCTTTTCTGGAAGTGGTAGTGTGACTGTTGCTGTGTAGGCTGAATGGTGGCCGTTTGGCGTTGAGTGAGAGGGGGAATCCGTTTCTTACTCCCCACCCAGAGGGGAGACAAGGGAAGCCTGGGTTTGCTGAGGGTAGAATTGCACGTGCAAGAGGCAGAAGCAGGATTAGTCTGAAGCAGCTTCCGTGAGCTTGCACAGAGACAGAGGAGTTCTTTCTCGGCTCCTCCAAACCTTGTCTCCGATGGGCCCCTGCCCGCCGCGCTCGCTCTCTCTCTCTCTCTCTCTCTCTCTCTCTCTCTGGGGCAAGGCTTGGTTGGGTCAGGATCCTGTGTAGTAATGGGTTTGAGTTGCCCTCTGTCCACTTTGGCTCCCTGGTCTCTGTGGTCATGGTCAGGAGCAGGCCTTGAAGCTGGGGTCAGCCCCTGCGGTGGCATTAGCCAGCATCTCCCCTTCTCTTTCCCTCTCCTTCCTCAGGAACACTTACCCTCTGCTCTTGGCAGGTGCTCACTACCTGGAACATGGTGATGGGAAGCAGATACTGCTCTCTGCTCTTCCTCCTTTGATCCTTCCACTGATTCTAAACAGGATTATCCTCTATTTACCCCTTGGGGATCCAGGCCACTGCCAGGGGCTGAGTGGATGTCCCCATTTTCCCCATATGTTATTTCTAAGAGGCTTTGGTGGTGGTCTTCAGTTCGCATCCTTTAGTATCCCCAGGGTCTGGTGGTGATGATGAAGGTGGTGATGACAATACCTTACATGGGTCGACTCAGAATAATGCTCATCTTTCCTTCTGACCTTTACAAAATTGCATCACTGTCCTTCTGATATACTTGCTGGTAGAGAAGAGGAAATGCTTCAAGAGGAAGAAATTCAAGGGAAGAGAAATTGAAAAGCTGCTTGGCCTGGCTGCTGAGTTGGGCATTGAGCTCTTGAGCCCTGAGCAAGGTGGCCCTCTCCCACTTTCTGCTCTTTCTGCTTTGCTCTCTGGCCTTGGGCTTGGTCTTTAGCCCCTCTGAGATTCCCTTCCTGTCTCCCTGTCAAGGGCAATGAGGACATGTATCCGAGCAGGTCAGCGAAGCCTGCAGCTCCCTGCTGGTCATTAGGATGAGCTGCTGGCATCAACGGTGTGGTTCTCACCACTTTTGCCTCTAAGGGACTTGCCTCCCGTTCCTTCCTTTGGCTTCTGGAAGAGTAGTGCTTTGGAGTCGGCTTAGCCTGAGGGCCATGGCCAGGCACATGTTCTTCTGCATTTATGTAGCACCTGGTATTTGTAAGCATCCTTTCTACTCCCCCCACTTAACTGGTCCCGCTGGTCCTCACCATTAGTGTCTTAGGAAGGAGGACCTAGGCGACGGGGAGGCTGGAGGCAGCGTCAGAATGACAGCGTGGGGTCCCAGATTTTTTAGGAGTCATTCCCAGAGTCTGCTTTGTTCGGAGACTGGAATCGGGCCAGTTCCTGGAAGAATCTTTGTGAGGAGGTCCGCTGGCCCTTGAGAGACATGTCCTGGTGTGAGGCTCATTACAAGGCCCCTTTTCCCTCCGACCCCGGTTGCTCAGGGACACAACAAGACACCCCAAGGGCACCCAGGTGTGACTTGTTGTCAACGCTCTTGCTCCTCAGTCCCCACAGTGGAGGCCCCCTCCGCCCTCTGCCCCCCAACAAGGAGGGAGATGCCTCCCGAGCACTGCTAACTCTTCCAGCTCGCTTTTCACAAAAGCACAGAGCAGCGGACTCTGAAGGCCAGATGGCTGGGAATGGTATGCTTCAGGGAGCCTTGACCTCTTCCTCGTGTGTTTAATTAAGCCTGTGCTTTTGACGCAGGTAGGTGAGGACCTCCCTTAGGGCAGGTGAGAGACACTCCATGAGTGTCTTGAAGGATTTGGAGGAAGAAGCAGATATTGCCCCTGCTGTAGTGCCAGGCTTTTCCAGAAAACTCTGCCAGACACTGTGGCCCCGGGGTCAGAGGTGAGAGCAGCCCACAGCACATTGTGGTTCCCAGTGGCCATGGTGGCAGGAGTGGCAGGCAGGCTAGTGGTGTCCTGAGCTGCCTCCATGCTCGCTGTGTGAAGTTGCAAATGTTTCTTCCCCTCTCTGGACCCAGCCATGAACTGAGGAGGAGGCTACCTGAAGCACGAAGCCCTTTAACTTCAAAATGTGTGATCCTGGAACCCGAGGTCCAGCACTGATGAGCTTCACCTTGCTGGATGGCTTCCCTTTGAGGAGAAAATTGTGTATGTGCCTGTGTGCGTGTGCGTGTGTGTGTGTGTGTGTGTGTGTGAGGTCGTAGGTCAAAACCAGTCGAATATTGGCAGTTTCCTATGGTTCAACCTACTAGGCCCCCTGCCTCTGTCCTTGACTTCAGGCCTGAGGATGACTTCTTGTCAAGCTACGTTTATTACTAGCAGCACATCCCAAATGCTCTCTTCTTTCAGACGAATCCTTGCTTTCTTAGATCAGGAATTCAAATTAGTGAAAATCCACATCAGAAAGGAAAATGCACTGCTGCTGCTGGGAGTCCTCAGTCCCTAGAAGCTCCCTGGCCTGGCCCCCCAGGCACTCACCATCTCAGGCACTGGCATTAGAAGACAGGACGCAGAAACGGGAGTCCTGGCTAATGAAGGCTAAGTAACGGGATTTAGGTGCCTAGTTAACCTGACCCAGCTCTGGGCTTCTGGTTGGCTGTTCAGGCCGGGGGAGCCTCTCATCAGCTTCTCGGGCTGTTGACTATTTTCCATTTGTCCCGATCAGATACCGACAGCACCTTCCTCCTTTGTTCATTTCCAGTCTTGGGCCCTGGAAGCACCGTGGCCTCCCCAGGCTGCTCAGGGAGCCCTCGCGGTACTTGTTCTGAAGGTCGGGCTCCTTAATCTGGAGCCAGGAGGACTGGTCTTCCTGATTCCTCCTGTCTGTGGCTCCCTGCGTCCCTTGCCCGTAACCTTGCCCTGGGTCCCTCAGTCACTGCTGCAGCGAGACTAGAGAAGAGCCCTTGTAGCGAGCTACGCACCCATGGTCCCCAGTTGCAGCAAAGAAGGGCGGTGGTGAACTCGTCAATTTTCTCCTCTGAGTTTCCTCACTGTCCACCCTAAATACAGACACACACACTTGCACACTCACAGACTCACATGCTTGCACACAGATTTAAACTGTATCTTCTGGAGGATTAAGGAAAGAGGGTGGAGATGGGTTTTACTTGGTTTGCAGAAATGCCTTCTTTGGGGTTTTCCTCCCCGTTAGAGCCTTCGAGTCCAGGTAAAGTGAAAGTTCACATTTGTGTTTGCTTTGTTTCTCTGGAATTAGCTATTAGTTTTCATCCCTAGGCTCCAGTGTCTTATCCATACGTCCTGACCCTGTGTCCCTGAATTCCCATTTCGCTTTGGGATTTAAGTTATTGTAATTTGTCAACAATATTTAAAACTAGAAAAGTCCTGAAGGAACCTTACCAGGTTCTTTTCTTTGGCTTTTTTTTTTTTTTCAAGGTACTGTAAATTGTTAACTAGGGATGCCAAGCAGGCTTGGTTCAATGGCTAAACCTCTTACCGTATTTCAGTGTAATGCTGATTCAGCCTGGTCCCACCACCAGAGCACACACAGACTTGAATAAAACTGTTACAACAATGGCCTCTGGTTTGCCGTGTGCTTTGTAAGCTTATCCTTTCCCCTCTTTTTAATTAAACAGTGTCCAAGGGACTGGCTCTTTCTGGAGGATTTCTGTACTTAGGAAAAATAAAAGCTACGGCTATGGTGGGGGCAAGAGTAGGTGTGGAGGAGGCTCCCTGAAGGCCCTGGCACCCCCCGCTGGACCACGGGGGCCACCTCTTCTCACACCTGACTTTTGCAGGGGCCACGGATTGGGGCTTTCGGAGCCCCCGGCTAGCGTCTGCCGTTTCCCAGCCCTATCCCCCTCCACCCTGATGTTCCTGGTGAAGTGGTAAATGGGGCTAAGGGAACAAACACACCTGGAGTTGCACACTTGTAGACGGGGTGTGCCCCCTGTGAGGAAAATCTTGGGTTCCTTGCCGTCTTGATACTCTCAAGGGCACTTGCCAGCTGTGCACCCTCAGGCAAGCCCCTTCACCTCTCTGGGCCTCTTCTGGAGCAAGCTGATCACCAAGCAGCCTTTGTGCTTTCATTTCCAGGATGACACGCTGGGTGGGGATGAGGGTGAAAGCAGACGGGGGGACTCATGGGGGCTACTGTCTGCTGCCTTAGCCCCCTATTTCACCATTCAGCAGCACGTGGAAGACGGCCTGTGAAGCTTCGACACTGACCCTCTCCCACTTCAATGCTGTGACCTCGTATCTCAGGCCTTACGGCTTAGCTCTGCCCTCTGCAAGCCAGGAGGGGTGACGGAGGTGGGGGTTCTGTGCTGGAGGCTGAGACTGAGAAGAAAGATGACCTTTGGCTGAACGTCAAGGTGGGTCTGCCCAGGGCCCATGTCGTCTTTGGAAGGCAGATTGGGCAAAGATGAAAACATGACCGAACTCCTTGCTGGAGAGGATGCCGTGAAAAAGACCATATGCCCTGTGCAAGGCATGTAAATTGCTCCATGTTTCTGGAAAGCCGTTTGGCCAGGTAGCATTAATTCCATAAGACGGGCCCAGAAATTGCATTTAGTAACAAACACTAGCTACAATGTGCCAAGTATCATGTTAAGACTTGACCTATGTTATCTTATTCACAACGTCTCAACACCTCTAAGAGCAGACCCCATTTTACCTCCATTATATATTGAGGCAAATGAGGATCAGAGTCAAATAACACACCCAAGGCCATGCAACTATCAAATAGCGGAGCTGGGATTTTTCCGAATCTAGCATCTGCACTTGTATCACTTTGTGGGGCACCTGGGTGGCTCAGGCGGTTAAGTGGCTCATGATTTTGACTCAGGTCATGATCTCAGGGTCATGAGGTTGAGCCCCCCATCAGGCTCCCTGCTCAGCGGGGAATCTGCTTGTTCCCCTCTCCTCTGCTCCCCCCCTGCTCTCTCTCTCTTAAATAAATAAATCTTCAAAAAAAAAAGTGTTCCTTGCTTTTGGAATTTTTAAGACTTTTTCTTACGATGAATATATGTTACTTCTACATGCAGTAAAAGAATGGTGAATTCCGAAGTTTGGGATATATTCCCAGATACCAGGTTCTCCTGCAGGTGTTCAGAAGTCTAGGCCACTTGCTTCAGGGCTGCTCTCTGACCTGAGCAATAGAGCAAGGTGACTCCAGACCAGGGCCAGGACGAGGACAAGCTTCCAGGTCCTAATGGAATCTCCCCCGACCCTTCTCATTTCCCATCTCTCATCCAGTTGAGAGATGATGCTGAAACGGTGAGTCACTTGCAAATTGCAAGCAGAACCTAGTGAGGACACATGAACAGAGAAAGTCCTGGAAGGAAATACCACAGAAGTCTCCTAGAGGGCATAGCTGGTTAGGAATGCCACGTTGCAGGCGGGCACAAGGTGTGCCCTTAAACTTCCAACACACGCGCCCAGCCCTCGGTGCGAGGAGCTGGGCTGGGGTTGGGTACAACCACACCCTGTTGACCTGACTGTGGAATGTGCTTCATTCAAGGCTGGGACCCACGTGCTACCCCCCCTCCCTGATCCTTGCAGTCCCCACCCAATCTGGTCTGACCAGCTCAAGCTGGAGAACGTGTTTTGGCCTAGGTGGGTGGAGTCAGGGGGGTGGTCTGCTGCTCAGCCTTGCTCCTCCTCTCAGACACTGGTCACATTGCGGCCACCCAATCAGGAGAGCCTCTTGCACGGTCTCAAAGCCAGACACTGGAGGCTCCTTTGTGACGGAGGGAAAAGGGGAGGGTTGGGACAGAAGATCAGGCCTAGGAAATACGCTCATGGAACACAGGTCTGGTCACGTTACACCCCAATGTCTGTAGGAAGAGACCTGCCTTCTTTGGCATGGCCTCAAGGGACCTTCACGATCTGGTCCCAGCCTACCTTCCCAAACTCCTAGCATGATTCCCCTGTCCCAGCTCCTCCTCACCGTAAGACTGTACCCTTCCGTGTTTCTCGTGAGATTTGGTCTTCCAGGAACTGAGGCTTCCTGCTGGAGAGAGCATGATCTTCTTTCTGAGCAGGCGCTGTGCTACCTCCCCAGGTGTCTGAGCTGACTGTAGCCTGATTAAGTGGTTGGCAAATTAAGGGGTTGAATTTGGGGTGGGAAGGTGCCAGGGAGCATTAGGTCAGAGAAGGAGGGAAAGAGAAGAAAGGGAGAGAGACGGGCCCCTGTGCTCTGGAAGCCACACATTCCTTGGAGAGAGGGAAGATGCTGGGACGCTCTGGAGTAGTTCACCAAGCACAACAGGACTCCTGTGACAAAGACCGTCCTGGGGGCCGCGGTCAGTGAGCGGTGGCCAGTTAAAGAGACACTGACCCCCATCTTGTTCTGTGCTTTACCCAACCTGAAAAGAGAAGAATCATCCTTCTGACACATAATGACAGAGGGCCTACTCCAGGCTGCGATTCAGGGAGACCAGCAAATTCCAGTTCAGTTCCGGCCCGGGCAGGTCAGTGAGGGACGCGTTCTTGAGATGAGGGGATGTGGTAGAGGGCGGCCCCAGCTGAGGGCATCCACTTAAAAAAAGTGCATAAATACATCCCTTCTGTGCTTTAAGCTTCCTGCGAGTGAACGAACAAGACAGAAAAGGGCTGCTGCCTTTGAGGAATTTACCTTGTAGTAGGGAAAATCAGGTGAGGTCACAGGAAGGGCACTGAAGGAGCACTCACGGAGCCAGGGTTGAGGGGGATGGGGGAGAGGTGGGAAGCCATGTCTAAGCTAAGGCCTGAAAGAGGAGTAAGACTGAAAGAGTCCCTGGCTGGTGATGGTAGTGGTCCTTGTTTTTTGTTTTTTCTTTTTTTGTTTTAAAGATTTTACTTCTTTATTTGACAGAGAGAGATCACAAGTAGGCAGAGTGGCAGGCAGAAAGAGGGAGACGCAGGCTCCCCAATGAGCAGGGAGGCCGAGGCGGGACTTGATCCCAAGACCCTGAGATCATGACCTGAGCCGAAGGCAGAGGCTTTAACCCACTGAGCCACCCAGGTGCCCTTTGTTTTTTGTTTTTAATTTAAACTCAATCAGCCAACATTAGTACATCATTAGTTTTCGATGTAGTGTTCAAGGGTTCGATAGCCGCCCAGTGCTCATATATGATACCCAGTGCTCATCACCACACACGCCCTCCTTAAT
>LNAC01000027.1:6256681-6312708 GCA_002007465.1 Ailurus styani | reverse complement strand
CCCCCCTCTGAACCCCTCAGTTTGTTTCCCAGAGTCGAGAGTCCCTCACGGTTTCTCTCCCTCTCTGATTTCTTCCCACTCAGTTTTCCCTCCCTTTCCCTGTGGTCCTCTGCACTGTTCCTTATGTTCCACATATGAGTGAAACCATATAATAATTGACTTTCTCTGCTTGTCTTATTTCACTCAGCATAACCCGCTCCAGTTCCATCCATGTTGATGCAAACAGTGGGTATTCATCTTTTCTGATGGCTGACTAATATTCCACTGTATACATGGACCACATCTTCTTTATCCATTCATCTGTTGAAGGGCATCTCGGCTCTTTCCATAGCTTGGGTATTGTGGACATGGCTTCTGTGAACACTGGGGTGCAGTTACCCCTTCTTTTCATTACATCTGTATCTTTGGGGTAAATGCCCAGTAGTGCAATTGCTGGGTCATAGGGTAGCTCTATTTTTAACTTCTTGAGCAAACTCCATACTGTTTTCCAGAATGGATGCACCAGCTTGCGTTCCCACCAACAGTGCAACAGGGTCCCCCATTCTCCACAGCCTCGCCAACATATGTTATTCCCCATCTGGTTCATGGAGCAGCCCCTGCGAAGGGGCTTTTCATCCTCTGCCAGGCCGCTTAGCTTACACTCCTCCCCTCACAGGACATTCTGTTCTTGTAGCCTTTTCCTTATCGGAAGTGTTGGGCTGAGGTGATCACTGGGCCAGAAGCAGCACAGGTAAATTTTAGCGCAGGTGGGAGGTGGAGTGGGTCTTTCCAGCTGGGATCCCCCATGCTCTCTGCCCTGGAGTGAGGGGGACAGTGTGTCTCGAGGGAGAATTTCTGTGGAGAATCAGGAAAGGGTGCGGGCAGTGGAGAATAGCATATGGGGTGAAGGGTTTGGGGCACAGGGGGTCTCTCAACAAATGATATTAAAGATGAACGATAACAGCCCCACCCTCCTCCCTCGGGCAGCCCATGTGCGGAAGTAGAGCAAGGATCTTCAAAGCTTAGACCTTAGACCCCTGGGGGTCTGTAAGGTCAAACCGATTTTCCCAACGATATTAAATTGTTATTTACCCTTTCGCTGTGTTGATGTCGGCACCTGGGGTGCAAAACAGTGGTGCATAAACTCCTGGCACCTGCTGCTGTCACGGGCAGTGACGCCAACCTAGACTGTCTAGTTTGTTGGTCTCAAAGACTGTCCCTGCCCCCACCACGCACTCGCAAGAACGGAAATGCCAGTTTCACTGAACAGTGTTCTTGGTAAAACAGGAAACATTAATTTATTTGCATCTTGATTCGTGAGTCCATCTTTTTAACATCCTACATGAGGAAATGTAAAGTTCACGTAAAGCCCTTCTGCGGCAGACGGAAATCCCAGGGTTTTCTCAAGGGAAGGCACAGGGAGGATTGAGTTGTCCGCTGAACAACCCGCTGTTCTTTCATAGAATGCTGTTTTTACTCAAAAGACTGATTGTCAAGCAAGCTATGGTTATTCGGGCTTGACTCCTTGGCAGATATTTTCCAGAAAATGAAGGAAGTGGGACTGTTTCTTCAGAGAAAACAGGCTATGTTATTTGTTCCCAACGACAAAAGTCAAGCTTTCAAGTGAAAATTATGATTTTGGAAAACTTGAGTCTGGCATGAGCTTGACAGCTTCCCCACAGTTAAAGAAATTTTCTAATGAGATCAGTGGCAATATTAATGAATGTGGGGTTTCTCTTATGTTCTCTAATGTGTCAACATTTGGAAGTTCTCTGTAACTCATAAATGGATAGTTCCATATGACAATCAAGTTATAAAATCATGCATCAAAAACCTATTCAAAGTCCAAAATGGACCAATGGAATTTATTTATTTTTTTAATATTGTATGTATTTACTTGACAGGTGAGGAGAGAGAGCACAAGCAGGGGAAGGGCAGAGGGAGAGGAAGAAGCAGACTCCCCACTGAGCAGGGAGTCCATTGATCCCAGGACCCCGAGATCATGGCCAGAGCCAAAGGCAAACCCTTAACCAACTGAGCCACCCAGGTGCCCCTAGACCAGTGGATTTTCATATAGCATCGTACAAAAGTTCATGGATATGATTTCAGATTCCAGATTCCAACTAACCTTTAAAAAACCATAACGTGTTGAGTGTTGGTATAGTATCAAAAAAGCATGCCCACAATTATCTGAAAAAGCTATTAAAACACTCCTTCTTTTTCCAACTACATATCTGTCTGAGGCCAGATTTTCTTCATATGTTTCAACCAAAACAAGATACTGCAACAGATTGAGTGCAAAATCAGATAGAGAGTTGGCTGTCTTTTATTAAGCCAGACATTAAAGAGATGTGCAAAAATGTGAATATCAACACTCTGTTCATAGAATATTTTTGTTTTGGAAAATATGGTTATTTTTCATTAAAATATGTTATTTATGTGAAACATTTAATAAGATAATTATTTTCATCTTAATATGAATCAACAAATTAAAACTTTTTTCTTGGTTTTACTTTCAAGTAAGATAGATAAATATTGTAGCTGTAATGCACGTATGTATGCAGGCACCCCTCGGGGTCTGAAAGTACTAGAGGATCTGATTGCCCACCAGATGGCGCTAATGAGACTAAAGAGAAGGTGGGGGCACAGAGTGAGGGAGAGAGGGAAGGAGGAAGAAGGAGGAAGGGAGGGAATTAAAGTGGGATTTGCAGTAGTGAGTTTTATAATATGAGATTTCCTAATAACACTTATATTTGTAGACTCCGTCGGAAAAAAGTGACAGGTCCAGGACTTCATCAGGGGTTTTTCACAATCTAAATTAGATAGGCAGATTTATGCCAAACTATGTTTTGGACTTGTTTTTCTTTTCTTTTCTTTTCTTTTTTTTTTACGTCCCCTAACAAAAGCCAAGCACATTCCTTGGAGAAGCTCCCTGCCACCCTGGGAAACTAAGCAGATTATGCTGAAAGAGCTCAGTCTTTTCCATTTTGTGTTGCTAATAAGATAACATTAATCTCTGGGGTTTAAGAGTGAAGTTTAGGCAGATTCCTTCCAGCAAGGAGTGCTCTGCGGGACCTCGCAGCCTGCTGCTTCTTCATAGGCCCTTGGAAGCCCTGAGTGGAGAAGGAGGTAGCTGGGGTGGGGGTGGAGAGAAGGTCACCTCCGAGGAACTTAACTGGCCTCTGGTGACAGAATAGTATAAATGTCTGGGCTTTGTGTGAGGAACTATAAATGGGCATTGGGAAAACTTGAAGCCCAATTTATTGCTTTTTTCAAGGGCAGTGTGAAATAGCTGACAAAGGATGGATGTCTCTTCCAGAGTTGAAGTTTTTAATGGCAGGGCTCTTTTAAGGGTCACCGACAAAAGGAGCTAGAGCCTAAACTGGGGGCTGGCTTTCTGAATGGGTGTATCAGTTGCTAGAGAAGTGGGTGTAATGTAGTATCAACTCTCCTTCCCCACTAGGCTGGGGGTTTACATGTATCTTCTGACATTCATTCATTGACTCATTTCTACACTGGTCAGAACCTGCTCCCTCTGAGTGCTAGGGACCCTGTCGGGTGCCGGGTCTACAGCGGAGGCTGAAATAGACATGGTTCCTACCCTCAGGTGGATTTGTTTGAAAGAACGGGTCAATACTGAAGGAATCTTGACACCGTCATGCCACGACCGCCACCACAGACTTCTTAAAATGTTTCAAGGTCCGCTCAACTTGTTCTCTAGTAAAACTAATCAGTGCAACCCGCCAAGCTGAATGGTCGACTTTCCTTGTGAAGATGGAGGTGAGCATTATACTGCTCAGAAAGGGTGGGTAGGGTGCTATTTTTTTCTTAGATTTTATTTCTTTCTTTCGAGAGGGAACGCATGAGAAGGGGAGGGGCAGAGGGAGAGGGAGAGAGAGGATTTCAAGCTGACTCCAAGCTCAGCTTGGAGCCCGATGTGGGGCTTGATCTCATGACCCTGAGATCATGATCTGAGCCAAAACAAGAGTCAGACACTTGACTGACTGGGCCACCCAGGTACTCCAGTGGGGTGCTATTTAATTGATTGTCCTTTCTCCTTCCCATCTTCCGTTCCTTCCTGCCCTTCTTCCCACATTTATTGAGCACCTACTACATGGTCGGTGCTGAGGCAACAAAGCTGAACAAGACATGCTTCGTCTCCAACCTGGTGGAATACATGACAAGTGTGTAAACAACAAGGATATACTTATAGCAGATTGTAGTTAGTGATGTGAAGTACAGGGGATGGGAATCACATTAGATATAGATGGTCAAGGAAGGCCTCTCTACAGAAGTGAATTTAAACCAAGATTTCTCACCCTTGGCATTACTGACACTGTAGGCCAGACAGTTCCTTGTTGCGGTGACCATCCTACACGTTGTAGGATGTCTAGCAGCACGCCTGACCTCTGCACACTGGATGCTGGTGCACCTTTCACCCCTGTTTATGACAACCAAAAAAAGTCTCTAGACATTGCCAAAAGTCTCTTGGGGGTCAAAATTACTCCCGGGTTGAGAAACATTGATTGAGGCTGAGACCTGAAAGATGAGGAACCCATCAAGAGAGGACTGCATTGGGGGCTTTCAGACCATAGTAAAGAGTTTGGATTTTATTCTAAGTTGAAAGAAACCAATGTCTTCAATCATGGGTGACATAATTCACTTCGAATTTTGAAAAGATCATTCAGGCTGTGGAGTGGAGAACGGATTGCCTGGAGGATGAGAAAGGTCACAACTGTCAAAGGAGCCTGGTGGCTTGTCTGCCTGATGCCCAGAAAGAGATGGTAGCCTGGACTGGGGTGATGAACCGAGAAGTGAAGAGAGGGAGACAATTATTCACCGGTTTTTGAAGTGGAACACCCAGGTCTTGCTGACGGCTGTGATACGGAGATTCCAACCCTGAGCATCCCTGTGGTGCCTTCTTTGCTCTGGGTGAAGTGGCAAATATTTGCTGGGGGGAGGGGAGGGGGGACAAGGTGAATCCTGACCATATAGCTGCTTGCAGCTCTCATAAGAATGTGTCACGGGGGATGCCTGGGGGGCTCAGTCGGTTAAGGGTCGGCCTTTGGCTCAAGTTGTGGTCCCAGGGTCTTGGGATGGAGCCCCATGTAGGACTCCCTGCTCAGTGGAGAGTCTGCTTCTCCCTCTCCCTCTGCCTCTCCCCACCCCTCGCTCATGTGCAGGCACACGTTCACTCGCTCAGATAAATAAATAAAATCTTAAAAAAAAAAAAAGAATGTGCTGTTGGAGCTAACGTTCCATTGGGATGTGCCAAAGTGAGGGCAGTGACTTCAGCATTCCCTGTCCCCTGTTATTCTAGCGACTACATCTCTTAGGCACCACTTTCTGCTCATAAAGCTGGAAAGGCAGAAGAAGCAGAGCTGATTTATAAATGAAAAGGTATCGAGGCTGCAATCTGAAGTCTCACTTTCAACTTTCAAAGCCAGCGATGATGCAAAAATCCCTTCTGCAACTACAAAGCAGCCCAGGAATCTTGCATTTCTCCATTGGGAAAAAAGGTAGCCCGGGGAGCTGGAAGCTCAGGTTGGAAGAGAGCAAAACTGTTGGCGTGAATGGCACTTGACCCAGGGCCTCTTGGCGGAAGCCAGAGAGAGATGGACAGCACTAGGGAACAGAGGACTGTTGGGTGAGCAGCATTAGTGTTCAGGGAAGTGGGAGAACGGCAGGGACAAATTCTAACAAAATATTAGGAGGCTGTTTGTTCGTTTGTTTTTAATTGCATAGCACGTGGTTGCCAGGGTTTTAAATTGTAGTGCTCTAGGCATGTAATTAAGAGAGAGGGCTTAGTGGGTACCAACTGGGATACCAAGTTGTTGATGCAGCTTATGAGAGTGATCGTCTGATATTAAAATGCAGGGGCTCTGTGTGTGTGTGTGTGTGTGTGTGTGTGTGTGTGTGTGTGTGTGTCCCCTTAGCCATATTTGCTGTTTTTCTTTGGGGCATCCAAGCTCCAACTAAAAAGGACCAGCCCCTTTAATGTTTTTGTTTTTTGTTTTGCTGCAGGTGTGAACCTTCCCACGTAGGTCTCAGTCTGGCCTGCGGCAATGATGCTCAGCTGCAGGGGTTTCTGGATCCCAAACAAAGGTGCATCATCTCAACTCAATCACGAACCATCCCACTCATCACCAATGCCCCATGCCATCTCTTCTTCGGCTTTAAAATCATGGCCTTTTAGAGCTGAATGTGAACTTAGCCTTTACCTTCTCACTTTATAGATGAGAAATCCGAGGGCCAGAGTGGTGAACGGACTTGCTCAAGGTTGCTCAGCTGGTGGGTGCGATCAGAAAACGGGCAGGACAGAACCTCGCAGGATCCCCTCTGGGGTAGCCCGGAGGCCCTCTGTGACTACAGCGCCGTCTCTTGTCCTTGGCCATGAACTCCCACCCTCTGACATGGGTCCAGTTTTCCCCATCTTGGTGCCTGGAGTGTGGTGACTCGGCCGCTGAGGACTGACAGAGAAAGAAGAGGAACGGAGGAGCCAGGTAACAGAAATGCTTTGTGAAATGGTCCAATGGTCCCTTTCCGCGTCGCAGGGGACCGCTGCACCTTGGCAAAGGCCTTCCCAGTGGGCTATGGGGGCCTGCAGAGTTCCTGCCCCTCCCAAGGGGAGCCGTTTCCTCGGCTCGGCTGTGCCGGCACAGACCCCCTCATGAAGACACCGCCTGCTTACCTGGCACTCACCCCGAGTGAGGGCCAGCCCTCTCAGGAGGTTCTCTCAGATCCTTTCTAGCAAGTCCCTCAGGCAGGGGAACGAGGAAGGCACTCCTGAGAGTGACTGGGAGTCGGGACCTGGCCAGCCTCCCCGGCCTCCCTTCCCACACTCTGTCCATTTGAACCTTGCTGCTACTGCAGCAGACGGAGGCTTTAAAGGAGGCCCAGTTTTCCGCTCCCCAGGCCGGTGCAGGGGGTTTCTCCAGGGCTCCTTGTTAGAGATGGATAAAAGTGAAATCCCTGAGGGTCTCTGGGATTCAAGAGCGTTTGTGCTTTTTGTTCAAGGTGACCATGTTCCTGGATGTCTTGGGTGCTCTGATCTCAAATATCCCATCCTACCTTCTTTATTAAGTTCATGTATTTATTGAAACTTTTATTCTGATTTTTGGTTCTGAACATAGAGCTATTATTTGGAAATGAATTCTTCACCCCCTTCTGGTGTCTGACTTTGAACCACACAAAGCCCTCTGGAAAGAACAGAATCAATGCTGCTCCCCCCGCCACTCCCAATCATACGAGGCGGTTGTCTAGGGAGACTGTGATGGGGCCCAGCAAAGCAGGGGGCGTGTGTGTGTGTGTGTGTGTGTGAGCATGGGTTTAGAAATAAGTTCAGGTTCAAATCCCAACTTCCAGCACCACGATTTAGAGTGTTTTCTAACTTCATCTCCTACTTCTCTTCCCTGTAGTCCTCTGCTTCTGAGCACTACCCAGTGTGGTCCCTCTAATGCTTGGTGCCTGCCTCAGGGCCTTTCCACTTGCGCTTCCCTTGCCCTGGAATTCCCCGAGCCCACGTGCCTATCCCCTGCCTTCTTCAAACCTTGGGTCAATGTCTTCAGGTGGACGCCTTCCATGGCCTATCCCTAATACTGCAATCCTCCATGCCCTTACCCCGTCTCCTTCCTCGCTTTGTTTCTCCATAGCGCTTAGGACCCCCTAGCATAGTGTGCACTTCACTTAGACTTTGTTTACTGTCTGTCTTCCCCCAGCTACAACAGAAGCCCCATGAGGGGAGGCACTTTCATCAGCTTTGTTCGCTGCAATATGCCCAGCATCTAGAACAGTGTCTGGTCCTTGGCAGGAGCCTAATGAATTTGCACGAATACATAAATCTGAGCAAGTAACCCTACCTCTCTGAGCCTGTGCCCTCCCTCTCTTAAAATGAAGGTGTAAGGGGTTAAATAAGACAACTGCTGTAGATAAAAATAATAGCCAACATGCATTGCGTCTTATTCAGTGCCAGCGCTCAAATGTCCCAGGTGCTTACTATTATACATGGATTATTTTATCTAATCCTCTCCCCAGTCCTGTGAGGTATTCTGTTTATCTTCCTTTTACGGAGGAGGATCCTGGGGCTTAGAGCAGTTGTGTCACCTCCCCAGGGCCACACAAGATGCAGGCCCACATTTGTCTGAGCCACAAGCCAGGGCTCTTAACCTTGCCAACATGGTGCCCAGGTCCTGTTCGTAGCCACAGCTCCACCAGTGCTAATTCTAAACCAAATCACTCAGCGAGTGACACTTGTGGTCTGTCTGCCCTTCTTTTGTGTCTCTGTGTGTATATGAACCTTCCACTGAAGGACACACAGTCCCTTCCACTGAAGCCTGACATCTCAGAAGCATCTTCTGTCCTCAGGAGACAATGTGGTGCTATTATTATTGTTATTATTTAAGATTTCATTTATTTGTCAGAGAGAGAGCACAAGCAGGCAGAGTGGCAGAGGCAGAGAGAGAAGCAGGCTCCCCACTGAGCAAGGAGCCCAATGCGGGACTCGATCCCATGACTCTGGGATCATGACCAGGCCGAAGGCAGCAGCTTAACCAGCTGAGCCACCCAGGCGTCCCAATGTGGTGCTATTATTTAACATAGTACTGGAAGTCCTAGCCTCAGCAATTAAACAAAAAAGAAACAAAAAGCATCCAAATTGGCAAGGAAGAAGTCAGACTCTCACTATTCACAGACGACATGGTACTCTACGTAGAAAACCTGAAAAACTCCACCAAAAAATTGTTAGAACTGTTACACGAGTTCAGTAAAGTTGCAGGATACAAAATCAACATACAGAACTCTGTTGCATTTCCCATGTACCAATAATGAAGCAGCAGAAAGAGAAACCAAAGAATCCATCCCATTTATAATTATACCCAAAACCATAAGATACCTAGGAATAAACCTAACCAAAGAGTTAAAGGATCTGTACTCTGAAAACTATAGAACACTTATGAAAGAAATTAAGGAAGACACAAGGAAATGGAAAAACATTCCATGTTCATGGGTTGAAAGAGCAAACATTGTTAAAATGTTAGGGGAGCCTAGGTGGCTCTGTCAGTTAAGTGTCTGCCTTTGGCTTGGGTCATGATCCTGGGGTCCTGGAATCGGCCCCATGTTGGGCTCTCCATTCAGTGGGGAGTCTGCTTCCCCCTCTCCCTCTTCCCCTTTCTCATGCTCTCTCTCTCTCTCTCTCTCAAATGAATAAATAAAAGATTTTTTTAAATGTCTATACTACTCAAAGCAATCTACATACACATTTAATGTATTCCCTATCAAAACATAACCAGCGTTTTTCACAGATGTAGAACAATCTGAAAATTTGTATGGAACCACAAAGACCTCAAATAACCAAAGCAAACTTGAAAAAGAAAAGCAAAGCTGGAGGCATTGTAATTCTTGACCTCAAGGTATATTACAAAGCTGTAGCAATCAAGACAGTATGGTATTGGCATAAAAACAGACACATACATCAGTGGAACAGAATAGAAAACCCAGAGTTGGACCCACAACTATGTGGTCAATTAATCTTCAACAAAGCAGGGAAGAATTTCCAATGTAAAAAAAGACACTCCATTCAAAAAATGGTGTTGGGAAAATTGGACAGCAACATGCAAGAGGATGAAACTGAACCACATTTTTACGTCATACACAAAAATTAATTTAAAATGGATGAAAGACCTAAATGTGAGCCAGTAAATCATCAAAATCCTGGAGGAGAACACAGGCAATAACTTCTTTGACTTTGGCTATAGCAACTTCTTACTAGATTCATCTCCTAAGGCAAGGGAAACAAAGCAAGAATGAACTATTAGGACTTCATCAAGGTAAAAAGCTTCTACACAGCAAAGGAAACAACCAATGAAACTAAAAGGCAGCCTACAGAATGGGAGAAGATATTTGCAAATGACATATCTGATAAAGGGTTAGTATCCAAAATATATAAAGAACTTCTCAAATTCAACACCCCAAAAACAAACAATCCAGTTAAAAAATGGGCAGAAGACATGAACAGATAGACGTTTTTCCAAAGAAGACATACAGATGGCCAACAGACACATGAAAAGATGCTCAACATCACTCGTCTTCAGGAAAGTACAAATCAAAACTACAGTGAAATATCAACTCAACCTGTCAGAATGGCTAAAATTAACACAGGAACAACAGATGTTGGTGAGAGTGAAGAGAAAGAGGAACCCTCTTACACTGTTGGTGGGAATGCAAACTGGTGTAGCCACTCTGGAAAACCATACGGAGGTTCCTCAAAAAGTTAAAAATAGTACTACCCTATGATCCAGTAATTGCACTACTAGGTATTCGTCCAAAGGATACAAAAGTACTGATTCAAAGGGACACATGCACCCTGATGTTTATGGAAGCATTATCAACAATAGCCAAATTATGGAAAGAGCCCAAATGACTGTCAACTGATGAATGGATAAAGAAGATGTGGTGTATATATACCATGGAATATTACTCAACCATAAAAAAGAATGAAATCTTGCCATTTGCAACAAAGTGGATGGAGCTAGAGGGTATTATGCTAAGTGAAATAAGTCTGTCAGAAAAAGACAAATACCATGTGATTTCACTCATATGTGGAATTTGAGAAACAAAACAAATGAACATAGGGGAAAAAGAAGAGAGAGGCAAATCAAGAAACAGACTCTTAACTACAGAGAACAAACTGAGCATTGCTGGAGGGACATGGGCAGGGGATGGGTTAAATGGGGGATGGGAATTAAGGAGGGCACTTGTGATGAGCACTGGGTGTTGTATGTAAGTGATGACTCACTAAATTCTATACTTGAAACTATTACACTGTATGTTAACTGACAGGAATTTAAATAATAATGTGAAACTAAAGAATAAAAAGGAGACAATGTGTTGTATTTACAATGAGATGGTAGGTTTTTCTCTGGGGGACCAAGATTCTGCCACCACCTTTGTATGAACTTACTGTGGGAACTTGGGCAATCACTCTTCCTCCCTGGTGACCTGCTTCTGGTGTTGTGATGAGCACTGAGGTCTCTCCAGGCTTTCACAGCCTTGCACCCAGGGAGGGCACCACACGGTTATGTGCTGTATGAATCATCTCAGGGATCCTGCCCCCAGGCTGTAGCCTTGACCTCACTCTGCTTAATAATGCAGTCTGTCCAGCTTTGATGATTATTGGCCTTGGCCCCTCCCCACTCCTCTCAAGCTTGGGTTTCAGGCTGCTGGATTTGAGTGCGAGGACAGAGGAGGCAGCATTTCCAGTGATTTTCTAAGCACTTCTCTAGGGACAAGACCGAGAGAAAGATAAGGAAGACTTGAGAGCTTTCCCACCCAACCAGGGACAGAGTCCTTGCAGTAAACAGACTTCTCTTGTTGGGGTGTTCATGGGGGAGGCTACCTCAGCCCTCTGAAAACTCTGCGGAAGGGCTCGGGGACTGCCTGTGTAAGCGGTCATCTGCCCAACAGCTCCTTCCAATTTCCCACCACTCTTCCTGCCAAAGGAGTCCCAACAATCCCCTGAATTTGCCACCCCCGAAACTGCCTCACTTCAGTTCCAACTTCTAAACTAGGGATTTGTCCCCCTCCTTGTGAAATGGGGGTGAAATGGAGTAAGCTGAGTCAGCCAATGACTTGGGTCATTCTTCTCATTTCATTCATTCATTTGTTCATTCAACATTTATATAATAGACTCTTTGCCAGGGATTCAAAGAGTAAATTAGTCAGGTTGTGGCAAACTTAAATTGGGTAACTGGTAATTTGAGGAGAGTTTAATGAAGTGACTATTTTCAACAGTGAGGCTAGAGTACAGGAAAACAAGGGGTAGTGGTGTACCTGGGAGCTGGTAACATCAGGAAGAGATTATCAGTCCTGGGCTGCAGGGGTAAGAGTAGGCAAAATTTTCAAAATCCAGGAGAGAGCTCTGTGGATAGGGCCCCTTGGTAGGAGGAGCTGTGTGATCTCTGGTTGACAGACTCATCCAACTGGTGAACGAACATCTTCATCTCCCTCTCTTCTCTCCGTTGGCTGAATTCCATTGATGTAGTTGGGATGGGCCAGCCTCTTGGGGCTCACAGCAGAGCAGAGAAGGACAAACAAATTTCTAGCACAGAAATCAGACACAGCCTGGGTCGTCAAGGTGCTTGTGAACTAGTGGGGAAGAGAGGAGTACAAAAGTAGATTACAGCATGATAAATGCTTTAATAAAGCTATGAACAAAGTATAAGAGGAGTTCAGGGGTTAGGAAATGGGAAGGATCCCTGCTAGGGAGGGTGTTAATGTGTTTGTAGGTTGGGGAAGGAAATTGGTTCCGGGGAAGGAAATTGGTTCCGGGGAAGGAAGTGTGGGGAGTTGTTTCTCAAAGGAGGATCGGGCTTCTTGGAGGAAGTAATGTCTACACTGAGACCTGAAATGCAAATAAGAATTAGGGAGGAGAAGAGGAGGAAGTAAAGGAGTTGAGGCAGAGTGAAACAGGTGTGAAAGCCGAGGCTGAAAGAGAGTGTAGAACTCTTTGGGAAACTGTAAGTAAAGTGATAGAATAAAGTAATGTAATGTAACAGTGTATAGGAGGACCAGTGAGGCATGAAGTTGAATATAGAGAAGGGCCCAGAGCATGAAGAATTCTTTTGCCAGATTAAGGAATTTGGAAGGCCAATGGTAAATCCTTGAAAGGTTTTAATCAGGGGAATGGTGTCATTGTTACTTGTTTTAGAAAATCACTTTGGTTGAAGAGAGGAGAGTGTATTAAAGGTAGGGGGATTAGAAAGGTTATTTTTGTGATCTAAGTGAGAGGTGACGGTGCCCCAAAGTCAACTTGATGTGGTTTGAGGTGTTGGGGTTTGGAGCCAATGACCAAGAAAAAATTCTTGAGACGTCTCTGAAAAAAGGTGGTTTTATTAAAGCCTGGGGCTAGGACCCGTGGGCAGGAAGAATAGCACTGGGGTTGTGAGGAGGGAAGATTATATAAGATTTTCTATCCTATGGAGGGGAGGGTGATATTAGGGCTCTAAGAAATTGAATTTACAGGTTTCTGGAGATGGCTTTTTTCTTGTAAATCATTAAGACAGTTGCACACTGATGGAGACTCATGTCCTACATGACTGTGGTCTCCATCAGTTAACCACTTGTGTTTCCTTCCTTTGTTCTTGGGCAGCCGAGAGGGCCACATATCCCACCTTGCACTCTAGGTGTGGTCATGTGACCAGGTTCTGGCCAATAGAACGTGAGTGGAAGTGATGCGGACAACTTCCCCTGTGCCTGCGTAAGGAAGAGGCATGACCTCCCCCGTCACCCTTCTTTCCTTCTCCCTTGGATATTGACAACATGCGACCACCACATTAGCCCTGGACTGCTTTTATGGCCTGTCGTTTGAGAGCTATTCCTGTCTTGTTTAACCCACCATTATTTTATCCCTTATTATGACAAAGAGATATGCTAACTAATACTTACAGGATGGAACTAAATGGTGGTGGAACCTCTGGTTTGTACTATATGCAATGGTAATTACCTTTTGGATGAAAAAATAGAGATTAGGGAAAGGAACAAATATTTATTGAGTGCTTATCATGGGCTAGGTATTGTGTTAAGTATGTGTTACGTGTTAGAATTACTGTATAATTCTTACGATGGTTCTATAAGGTAGGTATTATTAGCCCTTTGTTAATGTCTAGGAAACTAAGGTTCAGAGAAGTTATGTCACTTACCCAGGGGAACACAATTAGTAGGTGACAGAGTCAGGATTTGAATCTGGGTCAGTGGTTCTTAACAGAGGCAATTTCGTCCCTCAGGAGACATTTGGCTGGAGAAATGTTTGGCTGTCACGAGTGGTGCTTTGGGTGTGGGTAGGGGTATGTCTCTCGGTAGCAGGAATGTGCTAAGCATCTAACAGTGCACAAGACACCCCTCCCCCAATAAAGAATTCTCTGCCCCAAATGTTAATAGCACTAAGAGTGAGAACCCCTGAGGTCTATTCTACAGAAGGCTCTTGTTCTTTCCATTACACCAAACTGGGGTGCGGGAGTTGAAGAGGGGCTTATGAAAAACTGATAGGATAGGAGAAGAATGGAAATGTTATTTGGGGGAGGGTAAACCTAGAGTGGTAAAGACAGGAGTTGGAGGAACTGATGAAACAGAAAACCTGAGCTGGGGGAAACGGAAGCTGAGGACACCGGTGGGCACTACTGACCTGGTCCAGGCGAGGGGTAGGGCTTGAGGGACTGGGGTGAGGCTGACAGAGGGAAGACAATCTAAGTGTCAATGCTGGAACCTGCTCACCAGAAGCATCTAGAGAATGGGAGAGCCAGGGGAGGTGAAGACAGACTAGTCAAGGATGATTTCACTTCTACCTGCCCTCTGCTCTCCCTCTCTCTCTCCTCTCTTCCCTCCTTCCCCATCCCACTCTCCCAGCTCCTTTCCCTCCCCCTCTCCTTTCTCTCTTCTCCTTCCTTTCCCATCTCACCCACCCCTCCCCTCTCCTTTGTTCCCCTTCTCCCTCTTCCTCCTCCCTTCTCTCCGCCTCCTTCCTCTCTTCCTTCCGTCCCCATCTCCCCTCGCCCCCCACCATTCCCCTCTCCTCCCTCCTTGCCCATCTCACCTACGGTCTCCTCCCCTCCTCCCCTCCTCCCTCCTCCCTCCTTGCCCATCTCACCCACTTCTCGCTTTTCCCTACAGTCTCCTCCCCCAACGCTTCTGCTTCTCTCCGTCTTCCTTCCTACCGGCCCCTTTCTCTAGCCTTGTACTGTTTTCCCCTGACCCCCAGTTCTAAGCTCCCCCCTCCACCAAGTGCAATGCGGAAAGATCTGTATTTCCTCAGTTTATGCCCCTTGAACTGGCAAGCTCCCGCAGTGACAGGGACAGACCGACTCATCTTTTCAGTCTTGCTTCCTTCACCATTTCCTGTTTGCAGGGCGGATTAAAAAATTTGACCAGTGTCTAGGATTGTTAGAAGGACAGATGCATGACTCCTGAAAGACCCCCAAGGGAATTTCTGACATGCCAGGGGAGGAAGGAAATCCTTTGTCTCATTTTTGCTGTTTTCTATGCGGTGTTTTCCAAAAACAACTGGCCTGCTGACAAGATATTCCGAGGGGTTTGGGGTGGCCTTCGTCCTTTTCCTCACCTCAGCCTGGGTCTGTCCCTGCAGGCTGCTGCCTGCTTCAGGGCCAGGGGACCGCCCGGGAGGCCCTGAGCCCTGCTGGCAGAAGCTTTAGTGTCTGTTCTCTGGGTTGGCTTCCCTGGCCTTCTCTTCCGCAGGCCTTGGAGAGCGCTGTGGAGAGGTCACTGGCATCTCACGCTTTTGGAAAACTTGGTCAAGAAGAAGGCTGCCACAATGAGCTGAAGGCTTTTGTTACAGGGTTCTTGACTCATGGGGTCAAAGAATGAATCTTGTGGACACTTTTAAAAGGGTGAGGGGTGAGGTGATAGTTTATTAAGTGAAGGTGAGAACAGACAGAAAGCTCTCCAGAGTGAGAGGGATCCCGAGCGAGCGGGTTGCCACTGAGGTCTTTTATGGTCAGTCTTTTATGGAACACTGACCAGGAGCTGACATCTTCTTGACGTCACCACGGATAGCACCATGATTGTTTCTTTGAATATCTCATCTCTGATGTTTAAGACAAACGAGGTGGCCTGGTTCTATTCCCTTATCTCTGGTTTCCTTATGCCTAGGCATTTCTGGAATTTTCGGTGAACCTGATCACGTAGCCCCTCACCTATCTCTCCGAACCTGGCCCCACCCAGCCCTTACTTTCAGGCCTTACAGCTGAAGTCGGAGACTGCAAGGGCCAGCCCGGAATCAGTCATCCAGACAGAGGGGTCAGCACTAGGGGCTCGAGGGAACCGCTGTCTTCAGGTTTGTCCTTTTTTTTTTTTTTTAAACTTTATTTAAAAAACCTTTGGTGCAATGTTAAAAAGCAATCCGGCCAGCTGGAGAGACAACCACTAGTAAGAAAGAAGGGAAGGGAAGACCCCCCCCCCCGGGACCCCACCCCCAGCTGTTCCCAGGGTGGGGCAGGGGTGGGGGGGGAGAGAGGAAAGGCCAGCCACCAAAATGAACAGGCAGAACAAAACATTTATGTGGGAAACTTCTGGCTGAACTGAAGGGGACTGAGGGGAGATAGGAAACCCCCAATTTTTTTTTTTCCCAAAAATGTGCTAGACCTGGGGGAGGGTTGGCTTCCTGGGGGTGAAGTGAGCAGGCCCTGTCCCACCCGACACTCCTCTGTCATGGAGTAAGGATGTGCTGGGGCCGAATGCGTGTATGCTGGGGAAACAAGGAAGAGAGGTGCAGGGAGGAATACCCCCTCGCTGGAATCTGTCAGGAGGGCTGAGGTGGTTCCCGTCTCCCTGCTCTCCACACTGGTTCTCTTGGCACGAGGTGCTGTGCGGGGTAGGGGCGGGGAGGAGAGGAAGCCGGGGAGGCAGGAGAGAGAGCAGAGCGGGCCTAGGGGAGAGGAAAGCACACAGGCTGAGCAGAGAGCAGCGCCACAGAAGCACCCGTGGGAGCTGGCTGGGAACCCCCTGCAGCCTGGGCTGGAACCGGGCTCTGCTCCTCACACGCAGCTTTGGGTACGTCCCTAAACTCTTCTGTTCTGGATTCTTCGGTCCGGAAGTAGGAGCTAAGGGCAGCACAGACCTCAAGGAGTTGGGAGAGCTCAGTCGAAGATGCGGGTAAACACTTCAGAAGGCACCTGGCGCCTGAGACGTTTTATGAAAATTAGGTGTTGCTATCTTCAGGAATATAGGTCGATGTTCTGTAGCTCAGTAAGAGCGCTGCGTGCAGGACAGGCCTCCTTCCAGCATGGCGAGCTGGACCCGGGGCCATCCTGGGGTGAACGGGCCATGGGAGGGGCCGGGCCAGCGCGGGTGATGCCCGGGGTGGGCTGAGCCAAATCTCCTGTCAGGCAGGCGTCGTGGGGAAGAGGAGTGGAGGTAGGGAACAGCAAGCGGCCGCTGCCATCATTCTGATCACTGGACGGGGGCTTTGGGGGAGGGGGGTGAGCATCAGGCCGGCGGTGGTCAGAGCAGGACCCGAATGGCTAAAATGGAAATGCTTCTCCAGGAACCCGCTGGGGGCAAGGCGGGACCCACTGTGTGTGGAAGCCCGTAAAGGCCATTGTAATCATCACCATCGCTCTCTCCACCTCCTGCCCCTTCCTTCCTTGCTTACGCTCTCAATGCCGTGGTGGTCTCTCCTTTCTTCGCCTGGGAGAGGCCCCTTGGAAAAGCCTCTGACAGCAGCCACCCCCGAGGGAGAATGAGTTAAGTTTGCCTATGTGTCTTCTACGTATTTTCCATAGGCAGGCTCTGGTTTCTATTCAAGAAACAAGGTCATCACCAGCAGGAGGGCAGATGGTGGAGGTCCAGGAACCCCTTCCCGCAGCTCCTGGCTCAAGGGTGGGGCCGTCTCCCCAGTGAGGAGTAGCCCCGGGGCACAGGGCTCCACACTCATCCTGGAGTGCCACTCACCTCTGACCTCTGGAGTCGCCCGTGGACCCTCCCTAATCAGGGACCCTGCCTCAGATCCCTTGTTCCCTGTTCTTGGCTCTTTCTTGTGAACACAGGACAGGGGAGGGGACTGTGGGGAATAGGAGAAATCAGATTGAACTGCGGGGCTGAGAGACATGATGATTAGGGCAAAGAAGAAAAGTTGCAGCAGAAGGCGCCTGGGTGGCTCAGTGGGTTAAAGCCTCTGCCTTCGGCTCAGGTCATGATCTCAGGGTCCTGGGACCCGCATTGGGCTCTCTGCTCAGCAGGGAGCCTGCTTCCTCCTCTCTGTCTGCCTGCCTCTCTGCCTACTTGTGATCTCTCTCCCTCTGTGAAATAAATAAATAAAATCTTTTTAAAAAGAAAGAAAGAAAGAAAGAACAGTTGCAGCAGAGCCGGGGGCAGGCCCCAGCTTCTAGACCCCTCTCACCTCATGCTTCACAGGGAGCAGAACTGCCTTGTGCATGATGAATCAGGGCTGGAGCACAGAACAATAGTGTCCAACAGAACCGGCTCTCCGCTGGCTCATTAGGAAGGGAAATGACTGAACCAAAGCTGCCAAGAACCAACTCTTTAGGATTGTTTGTTCTGGCACCTTCCACAGCATTGCCAAGCTAGTGGAGGGATCAGGGACATGCGATGCTGGAAGCAACAGGAAAACGGGAGGCCTGCTAGGCAAGCAGACTTGCGCATGCCTGCATGCTGGCGGTGCCCTGTGTCCCAGCGTGGACCCGTGCGGTCTCCCTGGGCTCAGGACGGGGTTCTTACGGGGTCTGTACCTCCAGACTCCCAAATCACACAGCCGCGTGGCTGGGCAGGCCTGCAGCCCCTGAGTCAGCAGGAGGAGGGTCTGGGCAAGGCTCACTCTCTTCTGCAGGGGGATCTTGCCCTGAGAAAGATCTGAGACCAGGGTGTCATGGTGGGGCCTGCTGGCTTTTCAACCCTCTCTGGCAACCACCCTGCCCTGCCCACCTCCCCCGTCACAGATACAAGCCTTGTGTTTTTCCATCTTAAAAAAAATGTTATGCAAAAGCATCTTGAAGCCAAGTCCCCTAGCCCCAGGGGTGATTTTCAAGAGTGCATTAATCCTTTTTAGCATGTCAGGGAGGTTCAGGGGTCCAGGGGAAGGGCCCTTCCGTGGCTCAGGGCAGTGCCATTTACCAGCTATAAGGAAAGCGCTTCTATTATATTTGGGGTGGTAGGGTAGTATTTATTTATTTATTTATTTATTACTTTTCTACAAAAAACCTATAACATTAAATTTACCATCTTAACTTTTTTTAAGAGTACGGGTTCAGTAGTGTTAAGTATATTCACATTGTTGTATAACAGATCTCTAGAACTTTCTTATCTTGCAAAACTGAAACTATATACCCACTAGACACTAATTCCCCCGGCTCCCTCCCCTCAGCCCTTGGCAACCACCTTTCTGCTTTCTATTTGTATGTTTTTGATTACTTTAGATACTCTATGGGAGTGGAATATACAGTATTTGTCCTTTTGTGACTGGCTTATTTCGCCTAGCACAATGTCCTCGAGGTTCAAAACACGTTAATATTTTAACGATGTGTATCTATGCACAGGTGTTGGCTGAATGACAGCCCTGCCTCACCCCTACTTCAAACATGCACCCAATTGCACAGGAGTTCTGGAAGTTACTCACGCCTGAATATTAAAGAAATCCCACTCCACATCCTCAAATCCTTCCTGCGGTTCTTTCCCTAATGTGAGTTTCCAGAGACTCTCAGAGCATGAGAAGTCTCTCTGCTGCGGCCAGTTTTTTGGTCAAGGTCTCATTTATCAAAGCCAGTGTGTCTCCTTTTCTCATTCCCAAGTATTTCCTTTTCTGTGCCACACACTATCTCAATGGAAGTCTTCTATTTTTTTTTTTCAGACATACCCTAAACGTCCCCATCTTCATGCCTTAGCTCTTCTACTCTCCTTTTTTTTTTTTAAGAGAAAGAGAGAGACAAAGAGAAAGCGTGAGAGCACACATGGGGGAGGGGGAGGGGAGGGAGAGAGAGAGAATCTCAAGGAGGCTCCACGCTTAACATGGACTCCACCTCACGACCCTGAGATCATGACCTGAGCAGTAATCAAGAGCCGGACACTTAACTGACTGTGCCATCCAGGTGCCCCTATTTTTGTTTATTTATTTATTTATTTTAGATTTTATTTATGTGAGAGAGAGAGAGAAAGAGAGCATGAGAGGGGGGAGGGGCAGAGGGAGAAGCAGGCTCCCCACTGAGCAGGGAGCTGGATGTGGGACTCAATCCGGGGACCCCAGGATCATGACCTGAGCCGAAGGCACATGCTTCATCAACTGGGCCACCCAGGCCCCCCTCTCTTCCACGTTCCCCAACACAGGAGGCCTCTTTCCCTTTTCTCACTGTGTCCAACTCACACCCATGTGCTGAGGCCACCCAAATGGCCCGATCTTCACGAAAGGGTCCAGCTGTCCCCTCGTTCAGAAATGATTTCTTGGGCGCCTGGGTGGCTCAGTGGGTTAAAGCCTCTGCCTTCGGCTCAGGTCATGATCTCAGGGTCCTGGGATCGAGGCCCGCATCGGGCTCCCTGCTTGGCAGGGAGCTTGCCTCCTCCTCTCTCTCTGCCTGCCTCTCCACCTACTTGTGATCTGATCTCTCTCTGTCAAATAAATAAATAAAATCTTAAAAAAAAAATAAAAATAAAAAAAGAAATGATTTCTCTCCTCTGTGGCACCCTAAAGTACCTTTTCCCGAAACTTCAGATGGCTCACTCACAATCTCACAGTCGTGTGGTTGCATTTGTCGACAATCTACTGGGCGACAGGAAATCGTGCATATTTCACATCGCCCTTTGCTTTTCTATCTTGTCAAATGGTTCCTTGTGCACGTTTTCTTCCTTTCTAGGTTGTCATAATAAAGCAAGTGGGATTCAGCATCAGACGGACTTGGGCTCGGACCCAGTTCTGTTATGGGCGGCAGGCCTTTGGGCAAATGGCTTCGTCTCTCTCCCTCTCGGCGTTCAGGCTGGGGAAGTGTGGACGGTAGTCCTGCACACTGGGTCGTTGTAGTGTCTGAGATAATACCCACAGTGAGCATTTGCTGAATGCTTATGTGCTGAGCAGCTGCTCCAAACCCCTTCATAGTTTATATCCTCGTAACAACCCCATGGGAGACATTTATAGTGGGAGAATCTAAGGCTAAGAAGGCTTAAGCCAGTAAGTGGAAGAGCCAGAAGAACTAGGTCTTTGGGATCCTCAGTCCTCACCATTACCAACCCTTGCCTCCCAAGAGAGAAGAGCGTGCAGCACAGACAGGGTAATATTTGTAGGACACTCAGCTCAGCACCTGAGAGCCTTTCCTAAGTGGCAGCTGTGACTCTTACTCCGGCACCTGTTGTTGGGGGCTGGGGGCTGTCCGTGCATTCGTTTCCTGGTAGCACCTCCCAGAAGTGATAGGTGACACTCGTTAAGCATTTTCCGGGAATCTGCATGTGCCAGGAACCGTGGGAAGTCTCTAGCCCTAGCACTCTCACCGAATGAGTGACGGAACAAATGAGTGAATGAAGAGAAGGGTCACAGACTCTCGAACGGTGGGCAAAGGCAGCCTGAAAAGAGGGGTCATCCCTGCCCAATTGCTGGCCAGGCAAGAGGATCCTGCAGCCCAGGAGAGGCCTCCCAGGGGTCCGACTTGTGCCCAGTATTCATCAGTGTTTTCATTAATGACTCCAAAGATGGAGAGCAGAGTATGCTAATCAAATTGGGGAAGCCTGCGAGGCGGGCTAGAAGCTGAGCACTTAGGAGGCAAAAGCTCGAGCTTGCAGACAGTCCTTGACAAATTAGAGAAATAAACAGAGTCAATAAACAGAGCTCCAGGAGCTGCAGGCTTCAAGTGGCTCCAAGGGAACAGCTACCTCGAATGGATCTGCCCAGAGAAGCTTTTGACCCACTTTCCTTTGGGCCTCACCTGGCTTGATTGCATATTCGGGGCAAATCTAAATGCAGTCGCTTAATAAAGGATTTGGGCCCAGAGCCCTCGTGGACAAAGTCCCTGCTCCAAAGCCTAAGTAAGCTATGCCTATACTCCTTCCTGGCCTCTGCCCTCCTAGCCATTGGCTTCGCTGGGGCTCATGGAGTGAAGGACAGGGCTCCCCCTGCTCCCTCAAAGACCTGCAACTGGACAAAAACATAAACTTAACCATGATGCCCCATCCCTACCCCCCAAAATGGTGCTGCCCTTCTCTACTTCCTACCCATTCTGATCACTGAGTGACTTCCTTCCCCATGTGAGGCTGCCCTGGAGGTTACTGACCTCAGTTTTCTTTGGTCAAAATGTATCAGGTGTGAAAGGAGAGACAAGGACACAGCGTGATCTGGCAGGGAATGCCCTCTATCTGCCCTTCCCGCCTCTGGGAGAAAGATGAGGTCTGGGTGGTTTGGCAGTTACAGAGATGTACGGGCTTTGGAGTTCCAGCGACATCCTTCCGGAGCTCTGTAGCGTCGGGAAAGTTACTTAACTTCTCTGAGTCAAGTCCCTTTGGTTATGAATAATTGAAAACCAGTTGGTTTGTCTTAATTGAAATGGAGTGCTCAGTTGGAAGAATAGGACAGATTCCCAGAAAACCCGGGCGCTGCTGGAGGAGCCACTGTGGACCACGGCATGACCTCTCCCTCCTTCTCCTTCCCTGGGGTTGTAATGTTCTCTGCTCCTGCTTGTCTCAGTACATCTGATTCCTCCTCCTCCTCCTCGTTCCTCCCCACCTCCCCCCTCCTCTTCTTCTTTTCAAGATTTTGTTTTTAAGTAATCTCTACACCCAACATGGGGCTCAGACTTTCCAATCCTGAAATCAAGAGTCGCACACTCCACCGACTGAGTCAGCCCCATGCCCCTCTTTCTTCTTTCTTAATTGGCCTTCATGGTGCATGTCCCCATCCCACCTCTAGAGGGGCCTGACAGTGAGGACAAGCATCTCTATGCCCAAGTCCCCATGTCTGGGGACAAGAAACCGGCCCCACTGGGGTCGGGTTTCTACGCTGGCCCCTCTGGCCTGAGTTGTTGCCAGTGGGTGCTTGGTAACAACATGCCAGCAGGAGCCCACACTCGTGGGTAGATGGAAGATTCTCAGAGAAGAGAAGAAGTAGGGTTGTGGTCTCTTAGCATCAGTTTTGTTATGTGAAAATGGGAATAACGTTACTGACCTCATAAAATGCTTAGCATCACAGCTGATACATGGGAAGTTCTGTCACTTGTTGAATAATTGCTCTTATTCAAGGTAAGGTTCTCTGAACTTGGTAGGAGGGTCTCTGAGCTGGGCTGGGCCTGGGAAGGAAGCTCAGAAGGGACAGTCTGAGGGGCTGTGAGTATGGGGAATGTGTCTCCATTCATCCACTATTTGGGGAGACATAGTTGTAGCAAGCTGGGGACAAGGATGCTCGAATGTTCTTGTTTTAGGAAGCCTGACTCCTAATTCCCAGCTGGAGGGCAAGTGAGTGCGACCATGGCAGGAGCTGAAGCTCTCAAACTACACTTTCATTCACTCTCTCATGTAACCAACATCAGTCGAATACCTACTGTGTGCCAGGTACCGTGCTGGTTGCTGGAGATATGGCAGTGATCCCTCACGATATTTGCATTCTAGTGGGAAAAGAAGATGATAAGTAAGATAAATAAGTAAAATATGTAATATATTACAGGCAAGTGCTAAAGAGGAGAAATAAAATGGGAAAGAGGTATGTGAGAGATCAGGCAGGTGGGGTGAACGGTGACATTTGAAATGGAGGTAGTCACGGAGGGCCCCACTAAGAAGGTATCGTTTGATTAACCTTGAAAGAAGCCATAGAGCTGGCCGTGTTATGGGATGGGGGAGAGGATCCCAGATAGAGGGAACAGCCAGTGCAAAGGCCCTGAGGTGGGAATCTGCCTGCCACTACGAGGGAATCACAAGCCAGTGTCGCTGGAACAGATGGAGAGTGGTCGTGATGAAATCAGAGGATTAGAGGACCAGATCTTGTCGGGTCATGTAGTTCATAGTAAGGACTTCAGCTTTTACTCTGAGTGAGAGGGAAGCCATTAGAGGGTTGTAAGCAGAGGAGAATCAAGTTTTAACAGACTCACTTTGGAATAGACTGAAGAGGTCAAGGGCAGAGTTAGTGAGTCTAGTTAAAGTATTGCTAGGGGAGTAGAGTTCACATCTTAGACCAGAGTGGTCAGAACAGGACTGGAAAGAAGTGGTCAGATTCCAGATATATTTTGCAAATAGCACTGACAGGATTTGCCCAGCTTAACTACTGCTTTGTTCTGCTAGCAGTGACAAAATTCCAATTCTGGGCCCCAAAACATCACTTGGCACATGGTCCTTCTTCCTGCCAGCCAGTCCTTCTAATGCGTGTCTCTGCAGACATGTTCAGCTCCTTTCAAGCTCTAAAGGCCTGTGAAATTCGTGCAATGAAAGCATTTTGTTATCTGAGATATTTATTTCTCTGGATTTGCCTTCTCAGAGTCCTCATTCTTTTAAGTTTAACCTACTATAAATCAAGAGAGATAAATGAATGACATTTTTACAAAATGACCTGATGACAGAGAGGATGCCTTTGATCTAGGTGACCAGGCTAAGGCCCAGAAAGCTCATCGCCCTCCTGTCAGTGGATCTCACTCGGGAGCCTGAGCTAAACATGCTCATCTCTGAAGGGAGAAGGAGTGAGTCAGCAGAAATGAGGGGTGAGAGAAGGTGACACCTGCAGAGTCGAGTTTCCTTATTCCCAGTTGTCTTTATTCTCATGTTTCTTGTGAGTTGTCTTTCAGAAAGCAAACAAAACTTCTCTGTAAGCTCCAGGACTATATGAATGACAGCTAGGCAACAAAAGAGCAACTTTTGGTTGCCGAGATGCAGACCCCTCCATTTCTTGGGTGTCACTGTTCTCTCACTAGCTCTGCTGGGAGCCATTAGCATAGTAGGAGGGGCTGTAGAGAAAGAATTTGAGTTCTCCTCACTTTGGAGGAGGGGTGGATCTCTGTTCTGTGGCAACACAAGGCGTGCCAGTTGTCTTGAAGCCAGCATGAGAGCTATATTCCCTCAAGCCCCTGATGTGAAAACCCATATTCCTTTTTTTTTTTTAAGATTTTATTTATTCATTGGCGGGGAGGGGCAGAGGGAGAGGGAGAGAGAGAATCTCAAGTAGACTCCCCACTGAGCACAGGACCCGACACGGACTTGATCTTAGGACCCTGAGATGATGACCTCAGCAGAAATCAAAGTTGGCTATTCAACCGACTGATCCACCCACCTACCCCTAGGACAGCTAGTTCTTTGGTCACTGTCTAAACATTCTGTGGATGAGAACCTTTCTGTTGTTTATCTGGCAAGATGCTCAACTGGTTAAAAGACTTGGTTCAAATACTTTTGATGCTCTTATCCCACTTGTTTAGACTTTTCCTTTTAAATGTCTGTGCTAACACATTCATCTTGCCCTTTGTTCTTATATATAGGCTCTTACTGGTGAGGCAGCCCTGGTTCCCAACCCAAGAGATAACAAGGAGATGTTTCAGAAGATGATAAGAAGGGAACTGACTATTTGTCTGGGCCCTTATTCCTTGGCCCATACCTACGATCCTAAGGCACCCCCAGGGTTCCATTCCTTATACTTTTCTATTCTAGTCTAGTCTAATATACTTCTACTCGGAGGTACAAAGGCATGAACTAATCCTGGATCCCTCTCGCTGCCTAAAATTTGCCCCAGAGCTGACTTTGCTACTGTCTTCTTACTTGCTTCTCTCTTAGAGGAGTAGCACAGGTCCCCATAACTCAGATAAGCCAAGGAGTTGGCGATAAGAAAAATGAGCCCCACAAAGAATATGGGTGGAACTACCAGGTCATACATTGGGTTGATGTGTGGCATCCCCAGCAGAGCTTTAGGCTCTGGTTCCCATTCCTGACAGTGCCCCAGAGGTCAGAGGCCAGATTCCAAATGACTATGCAGCAATCCCAGAAGGAGAAACTATATGGAGCCTAAGTAACCAAATGAGCTTGTGGGAGGCTAAGGGAAACTATACAACTGGTTCTGTTGAAATAAGTGCCTTTCAGTTGAAAGTCATAGATTTCCTCTTCTTTAAGTGGTATCTGGTGGACTTACTATTTTTACTTTTAGAATACTCATTTCAGGAAAACTCAACCTACATGGCCAGGCGCAAAGGGAAGACACTACATATTAAGCTTTTTTTGTCCAGCTCTTTCTCTTAGATTTGGACAAAAAAGCTCACGAGGGGAAACTAGGGTTCTTACAGGGAGATTTCTGTCTGATCCCAGTGGACCTGAATGTGCCCTTTTCCTCCTCAGTGTTTCATCAGCAGACAATTATTGAGCAAGAACAACATGCAAGCATGGGTCCTCTTGCCCAGAATGGCCTTCCTTCTCCCACTTCCCTTTCCAGCCAGGGCCTAATGCGCAATCATTATCCTTCAGACATAAGTTCCCCAAGATTTTTCTTCCTTGATTAAATGATGAGGCAGAATTTCCTCAAAAAATTCATGCATGTGGAAGCAGGGAGGCTCAGGAAGGAGAGGCTAGGGGTCTCAGAGATGACTCTAGCCAACTCCTCACATCCTGAAGATGCTCAATATAGGATGGGATTATTTTGGAGGGAGGAAAATGGGGACTGAATAGGTTTGGAAGTATGAATTATAAGGGATGGATTGGGGGTGCCTTGTAAAGAGGGACTTAGGGGTTAGCAGAAGGAGTTGAAGGTAGGGGTGGAGTGTGGAGTTCTTATCCTGATTCTCAAGACGTTTGCAGTGGTGGGAATACTCAAAAATCTCAGTAACACTTAAGAGTACAGTGGCTTATTTATAAGTAATATGTGGCTAGAAAACATATGGTCAGAGGGGCTTTCTGAATACAGGGCTGACTAGTTGACTCTGCAGACTGGCTGCCTCTGCTCAGGAGTCAGACTATGCTGTTCTCTCCCTGCTCAGACTGTGGTCCATACACCAGCTGCATAGCTTCACCTGGAATCTTGTTGGAAAAGCAGAATCTGGGGCCCTACTTTAGACCTACTGAATCAGAATCTGCCTTTTAGCAAGATTCCCAGGTGATTTGTGGGCCCATGACAGTGTGAGAAGCACTAATGTTCACAATCACCCAGCTCAACCTCAGGCTGTCCGCAGCAGGCTATGTGAGCTGCCGGGATTTTAAATCTCTTTGTTCCAGTGCAGAATACCATCACGTGATGCTAAGAACCAGATTCCATTCTAAATTTAAATTAACTGTAAATTAACTTTATATTTTAGTGGGCTCATCTTTAAATAAAGTCTTTGTAGATAGACCAATGGCAAGAGGGAACCACATCACCAATATGCCTTTGACGTGTCAAATACTCCCGCCTTGGCTTATATACACAAGTTAACATCAGCAATATTCAGTATGAATCAGTATGAGCTTTTTTTTTTTTTAAATCACAAGACATAATTTCTCTATTAGCGGATTCACTAGACATTCCCTAATGGATAACTTCTATAAATAGTCTTATTTAAAATTCACCTATTGCTACCTGCCAGGGGATACAGGAAATCAATTCAAGAAACTTCCAGCAACCCTGACGGCAGACCTTGAGGTCTGTGTGCAGTGAATCCCTGAGGAGCAAGGGCCAGATTGGCAATGCTCTTGCTCTGTCCATCATGGCTCCTTGGACACATCACTGCTCTGTGCCTCAGTTTCTCACTGGCAAAATGATCAACATGATTGACAAAGAGAGCTCGTCGAACTGCTCTCAGCCCCTTTACCTCTTCCTTTTTATTCTTCCTTTTCTGGATCTTAGGACACGATTCAACTAAGACCTCAGGTTCTTTTAACTAGAAGCTGGTACGAACTCAAGCAGGTGCAGGATGAGATCTAGGCCAGGACAGTTGGGCTTAGTGCCTCAAAAGGTAGCTGTGGTCACAAGGAGTAGAAGGGAAATGGAAGAAGCAAAGGAATTTTGTCTTCCCACAAGCTCAGGGTCAGTTCTGATAACACCTGAGAGCCCTAGATTGCCTCAGAGATTACACAGTCCCAACCACTAGCAGTGAGGTTTTGGTGCCTTCCTTACACTGAATTGTGTGCCAAATAGGGACACTGGCAATGCGTTTTTAATTTCTTCATTCCCTTATCATAGAAATTTCTACTGTGCCTGATGATCAGACACCCCAGTGTCTCTATTTCTACCCCTTGATGTTCTCTCAAGCTTCTCTACCAAAAAAACAAAACAAAACAAACAAACAAAAACCTTTCTTATCTTTGGTTAACACACTCACTAATTCAAGCAAATATATGAAATAAGTGCATGGATCAGAAAGGGTCAATTCTGTTTGGGGTCAGCAAAGATCTCCTATTACATATTTATAGAATATTAACACAATTCAGCAATTCCCAAATATCAGTCTCTGAACCAGTAACAGAATTTTAGCTTCTAAAAAATGCCATTTCCTAAACCTAACCATCTATAGTTTTAAAAATGCTGCCTGGGTGATTCAGAGACGCAGAGAGATTTCTGACCTGCCTCCACCCATTTATAGATGGGAATGAGGTAGCCGAGGCCCACAGCAGACTTAGGGCCCCTCCGCCCGTGAAGGCAGGGCTGGTGAGGGTCAGGCCCCTCACGCACAGGTCTGTGCTTGTCGATGTTGCCCAGCCCACGTGTGTCTGTCAAAGACACAGGACCACTCTCACGCCAAATCCAAAGTAATCAAAAACTAAAAATGGAAGTAACATTTTGGTAAGGTGAACTTTGTTGTGGCAGAGTAGTCCCCTGGCTGGAAGATTAGAAGAATCACCACGTTTCAGTGTCCTTCCCCAGTGCCAGCCCCAGCCCTCAGCCTACACTCAGCCTGGACCCAAGGCCTCACTCACTGCTTTCGAGGTGAGGGAGTGAGAGGAGAGACAAAGAACTCCCTGCAAATTTAACAATTGCAGCAGATTCTAAATCTAAGAAAAAAATTTTCCTTGCAAGCTGCCAGACTCCACTTAGGACTTATCCAAACAAACAAAACAAAACATAAAAGCAGACCTACCAGTAACATTAGCTCAGAACTCCTGAGGTGACCACAGAAAACTTCATGGCCCTCTAACTCTAGGTGACTGACCTGGCCCTGGGATCACCTCCCTAGGAGCTCCTCTCCTCCCCCCACCTCAGTGCTCCCAGCTGTGCATGTGACCTCAGAACTTCCTCGGCAGCTCTGTCCCCTCCCAGCCACCAGAATGTCCTATCGACACCTCCTTTTTTTTTCTTTTAAGATTTTATTTATTTATTTGAGACAGAGATAGGGAGAGTGAGAGGGAGAAGCAGGCTCCCTACTGAGTGGAGAGCTCAGTGTGGGACTCAATCCCAAGACCCTGAAATCATGACCTGAGCCTAAGTCAGATGCTTAACCGACTGAGCCACCCAGGCACCCCAACTCCCTCTTTCAATGCATTCCAATGCAGTCCTCCCAACTGACATAGATCATCTCCCCATGCCTCATTTTGGGCATTGCTCCCACATCGTGGTCCATCTCCTAAACTTGAAAATTGAAGGGAGGTTTCTAGTTGAGTGCTGCTGCACTCCCCATCTTTGTTCTTGTTTTATGCCGGATAAAGGACAGAAGGAATTGTTGTCAAATCTGTGTATGGCATGAAGTTGGGGAAATTAGCAGATATGGGTGATGGAATCAAGATGAAAACGCACACCCGGCACCTGGGTGGCTCAGTCGTTAGGCGTCTGCCTTCAGCTCAGGTCATGATCTCAGGGTCCTGGGATCGAGCCCTGCATTAGGCTTCCTGCTCAGCGGGAAGCCTGCTTCTCCCTCTCCCACTCTCCCTGCTTGTGTTCCCTCTCTCTGTCAAATAAATAAATAAATAAACCCTAAAAAAATTAAAAAAAAAAAACCCCACACACGACAAGCTGTAAAGGACAGACAGAAATCAACGTAGTTAGACTGAGTTGGAATAAAACTGTGGGTGAAGATAAAAATACAATGTTACAATACTATATTATTCTATTTATATGAATTTCAAAAACAAGTTTTGTGTTTGCAAAACTTATCTATGGGGCTAGTATGAGAATAGTGATTACCTCTAGGGTTTGAGGAAGGAGACTGAGGCGAATAGGGCATGAGAGAACTTTCTAGGATGAAGGCAATGTTCTATATTATGATTATTGTGTTGGTTGCTGGAGTGTATTTATTTTTAGGATATATCAACTGACACTTGAGATCTGTGCATTTTATATACAGAATTATAACTCAATAATAAAAATTTTTAAATCAGTGGTATAAATAGAAGATGGGGCCACATGTATACCACAAGCCAGCTGTGATAAAAAAGCTAGGCACCTTTGCAGTCCAGACGTAGAGAGACAATAAGAGTCCCCTGTTTTCCGTGCTGGCCAGTATGTTTCTCTGTGTCACATTTTAAGAGGAACACAAATAGACAGAAAAACAAGGGCCGGCACTGGAAAACCTGTGAGGGAAGAATAGTTGGAGGAACTGGAACATAGAGACCAGAAAATAAAATACTTTAAAGAGAGTCTAGATGGGTGAATGCCATGTTGAAGAGAAGACCTGGCTGGCTCTGAAGTGGGCCAAAGGCAGATTGTGGAAGGAAACTACTGGAAGATGGGTTCTAGCCCAATATAAGAAGGTGGATTCTAGGCTGGCTTGGGTGTGGCCGGGCCAGTGATGGCAGCAGAGCTGGGTCTTGGCTCTTGTGGGTCGGGGCCCGCCTGGACGGCAAGGAAGGGCCGTGGGCTGCTGCAGGCAGGGACATCTCCTTGTACAACTTCAGCTCAAGGCTGCGGGAGCAGCTTGTCCACTTCCATGTCATGCGGCTGACAGACTCACTCTTCCTGTGGGCGGGAGCCACGCTGCACCTGTACAACCTCACCATGGTCACGTGCAATAGTTAGGATTTCATCCCTGTGTCTACCTCCCTTTTCGGAGACACTTCTGACACAACCTCCACTGGTCTTGCACAGCGCTTAGCCAGGAAGACCAACAAACAGGTCTTAATATAGTCTAGATGCAAATATCTTATCAGATATATGATTGCAAATGTGGGAGTTTCTCTCCCATACTGTGGGTTGTCATTTTGCTTGATGGTGTCCTTTGAAGCACCAAAGTTTTTAATTTTTTTTGAAGATTTTATTTATTTATTTATTTGACAGAGAGAGAGAGATCACAAGTAGGCAGAGAGGCAGGCAGAGAACGAGGAGGAAGCAGGCTCCCTGCTGAGCAGGGAGCCCGATGTGGGGCTCGATCCCAGGACCCTGAGATGATGACCTGAGCTGGAGGCAGAGGCTTTAACCCACTGAGCCACCCAGGTGCTCCAAAGTTTTTAATCTTAATAGATAAAAAGTTCATTTTATCTATTTTGTCTTCTAAAAATAAAAATTGTACTTGTGCTTTTGGTTTCACGTCCATGAAAACATTTCCTAACCCAAAATCATGACGATTTACACCTCCATTCTCTACTAAGAGGTATAAAGTTTTAGCTCTTACATTTAGGTCTTTAATCCATTTGAGTAAATTTTTTGCGTGTATAATGTAAGGTAATGGTCGAACTTCATTCTTTGGCGTGTGGCTATCCCACTGTTTCAGCACCATTTGTTGAAAAGACTCTTTCTTCCTCCATTGAAATATCTTAGTATCCCTGTTGAAAATCAATCTGCCGTTAAGGTGAGGGCTTATTTCTGAACTATCGTTTTTATTCCACTATTCTATTATCTACCTTTATGCTAACACCACATGGTCTTGATTACTATAGCTTTGTAGTTAGCTTTTGTAATTGGGAATGGAGGGTCCTCCAACTTTGCTCTTCTTTTTTAAGATTGCTTTGACTATTCTGGGTCCCTTGCATTTCCAAACACAGTTTAAGCTTAGTTTGTAAATCTCTGCAAAGAGGTCAGTTGGAATATTGATAAAGATTGTGTTGAATCTATAGATCATTTTGGGAGTTTAACATCTTAACAATGTCAAATTTTCCAATTCATGAACATGGGCTATCTTTCCATCTAGTTAAGTCTTCTTTAATTTCTTTCAACAGTATTTTGTGGTTTTCAGAGTTTAAGCTTAGTACTTCCTTTGTTAAATTTATTCCTGAGTACTTTATGCTTTCTGATTACTTTCTTAACTTTATTTTTGTTCAGAATATATTATTAAAAGTAATTTTTCTGTCTCCTTTTACTTTTTTAAATGTGGCTGCTAGAAAATTTAGAATTACTTAGGTGGCTCACATTTTATTTTGCACAGACAGTGCTGTTCTAGCAAAAAGAATCTGAGATCAGAGGAAATAAAAGAACATAATGGAATATATCCAGGGCACTCATGACATATGCCTCCGGAGGTACATTTGTGAAATGTGGTGTAGAATTTTTGCCTATTACAGAAGTCACAAGTCTTGAAGAGCCTCTGACTGCAATCAAGATCCCATGTGTAGCCTCTTGTCCCTGTTCTACACAGAGGGGATTTAATCAGATATAACCTGTAAGGTCTTCTGTGACTTCTCAGCCTTTGGGCCTGCACAGGTGATAAAAGTAACATTGCCTGAGCCCAGGCTTCAAAATCCAGGAAAAGTGGGAGAAAAGATAGCTCATGATGACTGTCTCAAATCCTTTCTTAGTATATCCAAGAAAAGGAGCAGTAGAGCCTTGCCATTGACCCTGAAGTTCACTCATCTCTCACCTGTTCTGCTCTACCAGCTGGTATGCCCTCAGGAAAATCTTCACTGATCCTAGCATTGGTGTAGATACCTCTTCTATGTATGCCCTTGGCATTTAGTCATATTTATTGCACAGATTTGAAGTTGCCTCTTTTTCTTTCTTCTTTATAGACTCTAAGCTTCTCAAGCAGGGAAAATACTTTGTTGACCTTTGAACCACCTTTAATGAAGTGAATGGAATGATAAATACTGAGGGAATGAATGAATGAATGTGCACTCTGATCCTTCTTTCTCTAGAAGACAATAATTTTACAGCATTACTTTCTTTTTTTAAGATAGGTGCTGTGTAAGTGTATTTTGGCTCAGTTGACAGAATATTGCATTTGTTGTCAGAAAGTTGACCTAATTCCAGTTCTGGTTTTGTGACCGATGAGCTATGTGACCTTGAACACTCACCTTCTCTGGACTTGATCCCTCAGCTGTAAGATGGAAGGTTAAACTAGTGAGCTTTAAGATTCTTCCCAGCCCTAATATGCTGTGAGATGCTGAAAACAGGGCAAACTGGCTTTCAGCTGTAGGCTTGCTTCCAGACAAGCAATTCAATTGAACAGCTGAGATCCCCAACCTTTTGCCGGGGCCTCTGCCTCCTCCCCCTCCTCCATGTCTTCACAAATATTAATAGCCAAGGGCCTCACTGAGTGTGGTTTTTAATAGAATCCAATTTCAGTCCATTTAGAGTGGGACTTTTCATGCTGACTTGGTAACTTGAACTCTGTCATGCCTGATGGGCTGAATGCATTTTCCCTGTCTGTGCGGCCTGCCCTGGGCTGGGTGGGGAGAGGGCAAGTAGGTATTGGGAGCAGGACACAGGGGCACCTTAATCAGAGCAACTGCAAATCAGCTATTTCTGCCTTACAGCCAGTTTCATCTTTCCTGCCCTGAGGCATGTGAATAGGATCCCAGGGCACTGGGAAGAAACTGGCAATGACTACTCTCTTTCCTTATGGTCACCTTCCTCTTGCAGCCCAGAAGGCACTGGCCTCTGTATACTACCACAGGAAGAAAACTGTGTTGATCTTTGGATGTGACTAGAAGACACTTGGTTCTGCCAACCAGCAGAATCCCAGGTGATTGCTGTGGAGTCCCTGACATGTTGGGAGAGGGCATGTGAGAGAGTATGTGGCTTCCTCTGCACCATCTTCCCAACCAAGTCCTTGTCCTGTTTGATGAGAGAATAATCCAAGAGCCTATTGGACGTTCCTTCCTTCTAGAGTGCAGGGTGGGAAGATGGAGGATGAATGTAAAGGGATTAGCCACACCACAACAGAGGAACTGGGGGCTCGGGAGGTTGGGGAAAGGAAATGAATGTTTATTTCACGCTTACTTTGTGTTGGGTGCTGAGCTAGGAGACAAGTTATTTCCTAATCCTCCCAATAGCCCATTAAGGAATATAAAATTATCTTCATATATAAGGGAGGAAAATGAGAATCAGAAAAGTCAAGCAACAGCCCCAAGGTCACACAGCTAGTGGGTGTCAAAGCTGGTATCCAAACAAAGCTCTGTCCGTCCACTCCTACAGATCACATGGTTAGAAATGCCAGGTGCTCTGATTTGTCTGCTGGTCTACCTCACCACGCTCTTTTACCTGGCTGACCATTGGAAACACTTCAGGACATTTTAAGAACTACAGTGTCTTGAGAGTCTGAACCAATGGATCTAAGACAGAAGCTGAGATTATGTATTTTTAAAAAGCTACTCCAAGTGATTCTGATGTTTTGGAAAGTGTAACACTGGAGCACGTGGCTTCTATTCCAACCCGAGTCTCCTAGGGTTTCTCAGTTCTCAGAAGCACAGATCGAGTCCACCTCTGTGTTTTCCCCAAGTAACATTTGCCTCTGTTCGTTTGCCATTATTCATTAGTTCCAGGTTCAGGGCTCGGCATTTATTGAGCACGTACCGTGTGCCAGGCACTGTGCTCAACCTTCTGGCTGCAAAGAATGTATAGACCCCAGTGCCTGCCTGAAGGAACAGCCAGGTAGTGGGCACGACAAACATAAACATGAAGTTCCAATTCCTTGGAGCAAACGCTATGCAGAGGCAGGCACACGTTGCTTCAAGAGTACAGACCCTGGGATCAAAGCTTTGGAGCAGTGATCCCTTGGTTGAGTCCTGTAGGAGTTAGAAAGGCAAAGAGGTTGGAGGGGTGAGGCATGGCCAACTAGGCAGAGGGAACTGCATGGAAAGGCCCAGAGACCCAGAGCGATGGGTTTTGGGAATCACAAGGAGCCGTGCAACAGTGAAATGCAGGGTAGCTTTGGAAGAGGACCAGGAAGGGAGCCTGGAAGACTCCATGGGAGAAATTACATGGAGGACCTTGTACGTTATGCTGAGTTTGGCCTTTATCCTAAAAGTGGTGAGGAACCACTAAAGATATTTAAGCTGTGGAGTGACTGTGTTGAGAAGGGGAGCTCTGACAGCAATGAGAGGGTGGGTAAACCATAGGCAGAAGGAACGGGCGACAGAGATCCAAATTAATTGCAGAATTAAGAATTTATGTGTGTCAAAAAGCACCATAAACAAAATTCGAAAGCAAAGCACTTAGAAAGCATATTTGCAACGTTTCTTGACAAAAATAATATTCTTAATAAAATTACGTATTGAGAATAAAGATAAACATACCAATATCAAATAAATAGAAAAATCACAAAGAAACAAGTACAAATGATCAATAGGCATTTGAAGATGTTATTCACTAATAAAGAACTGTGAGTTCCAAGGACATTGACATACTATTATTTTTCTACCAGACTGGTAAAGGTTTGGTAAGTGACCGTACCCACTGTTAGTGAGGTTGCAGGGAACAGGGCATTCTCAAGCCTGCAAATAGGAGGGGGCCAAGTTTAGTACAAACTTTTCTCAGGGCAGTTGGCAACATATATCAAAATTCTTAAAGATAGCCAAGCAATTTCCTTCTTGGATTTTATCCCAAGGAAATAGCCATAGGTGTGTGCAAAATTTAGCGACAAGAATGTCTGCTGCAACATTATTCACAATAAAGAATGGGAACAAATGAAATAATCACTCTAAAGAGATGGGTTACCAAGTGAGAGTCCATCCACATAATGAGAATGCTGTTGAAAAAGTTTGAGAGACCCACAAAAAACATTGCATTCATGATCGAGTAAGTGAAAGAGCACAAGATGCAAAAAAGTGTATCTGATATGCTACCATTTGTGACAAAAGAATATATACACACATATTTGAAAATGCATAAATGTTTCTGGAAGGATATACAGTACAAGTAATTGGAGGGAAACTAGATGTTGGCAGACAGGGTGGGAAGGAGATTTATTTCTTACTCTAGAGCTTTGTGACCTTTTTGAATTTTCTTATCTGTGTGTGTATTACGTATTCTAAAATATAAATACACATTTTGAAAAGTAAGTTACTAAAGAGTATATACAGTGTAATCCAGTTTTTGTTTAAAAAAAAAACCTGCATGTGCGTATGTATGTACATTTATACCAAAAAGAACTGAAAGATAAGTCCAAAAGGATAGCAGTGTTTGGGTGGTAGGATGACGGGTTGGAGTTTGTCTCCCCCCCCCAACTAAATTTCTACAATACACATGTGAGGCTTTCATAACAATAACAAGAAAAGTATAATTTTTTTCCCCAAAAAGTCTATCACAAAAGTCCAAGCAGGAGATGACGAAGCAGGTCAGAGCCAGGATTAGATCCAAGTCAAGTTCAGCAGTGACATCTGCAAACAAAGGGTGTCATTAAATCACAGTCCCTGTTTTGAAGAGGAATGGGGAGCAGGAAGCTCAAGGTCGGCCAAGGTGAATAGACCTGATTTGCTGATTTGCTGAAGTCTCTGTTGGACAAAATGCATAGCAAGTTCAATCCTTCCACCCCAAACATCGGACAACACCCCCAGGCAACTTTTTACTTTGGGATCACTTAACTTTGGGTCCCAGGGAATGGATTCCAGTAAGCAAGTGTACACAAACCACCACACAGGCAGGGGGTCGGTGCCCCAGGCTGTCCTCATCTAGTTCCGGTTTTCCACCCTCCTCTTTAGAAGGATGGCGACAATCTTATCCCCATCTGCCCAGCTCTACCCCAACTTACTCAATGAGGCAAGACCTCTCTCCTGCTCTGGTCTGGGGATAGTTGGTCTGAGTCCTTCCTGATGGCATGAAGACCAGAGGAAGACCCTGTTGGTTTGAACTGGTCCTGCCATCCCCCTCTGAACTCATCCTCGTCTTTCAGACCCTGACAAGCGGTTTGCCAACTTGCAAGCTTTCTGGGCTGGAGGCTTGGGAATGGGGGAGATTTGCACATATGCCTATGCCGTGTCTGACGCAGGATGGTTCTGAGTCCGGGAAATGTGAAGCTGTTCTGGAAGAAGAGGGCAGAGGGAAGGATCTGGTAGGGGTGGGGGGAGAATGTGGCAGCGATAACAGCATTTTCCTTTCCTCTTCCCCAGAACTGAGCTATAGACAAGCAACTGTGGGCCCCTGGGTATTTATAGCACCTTCTTAACAGCCCCATTGGAAGCCTTTCAGGAGCTATGTGAATATAACCTGGACTGCTGGCTTCTGGGCCCCTCAGCAGCGATTGGATCCTGCAGGAGTGGAGCCTCTGATTACACAAAGAACCCATAATTAACTTTGTGTTTCCTTTCCATCTCTACCTATAATTGTGAACCTTCCCCAATGGTAGGGGGATGCTAGGTGGGTTTGGATATGCGCTGACATCAGAGGGTAGAATGAATCATACACAGAAGTAACTGCTAGGTCTCAACTGTCTTTTCTGGCCTGTCGCTGCCCTGACCACTAGGGAATCTGGCATTAGGGACCTTTTTTAACCTTGGGCTAAATACAGAGGCAGCCCACGTACCAGCATTGGCATAGTCAAGGCTTTTCAACTCAATATGCACCGTCCTGCTCCCTAATGGTTGTAACCACTCGATAGAATACTTTGTAGAGCAGCAACTAACTATAGAGTAGTTAGCAGCTAGAGCTCTGGGGTCAGACAGACCTGGTTCAGATCTTAGCTATGTCACTTAAGGCCATATCACCTTGGGATAGTTAATGTTCGTGGATTTTAAGTTTCCTTACCCACCTAATGGGAACAGTATCTCATAGGGTAATTGCAGGAAAGAAAGAAATGAGATTATACATGTAAAGGTCTGAGGATAGTGCATTTAATAAATGCTAACTATTAACATTATTGCATCTGTATATATTTTAATTTGTACAATATTGTCTCACTAATCACACAAAAAATACACGAAAGTGCTTTGAAAAATTTAAAGCATCATATAAATTAAAGGTGTCATTGGTGATAATCTCATATGAGTATTTCTCAACTCTTCCTTCTGCTTAAAGACCAGGACTACGTCCTCTGTCCCACGGCGTATTGCACCATGATAGGCAAACAATAAGCCCTCGGTAAATGTTTCTTATTTGACTAAAGCAACACGGCGGAGCGTAAAGAGCATAGATATCAGGAGACTAGGCTGGGCTAAAATTAGTTTAAGGCAGGAGAGCCAGTCTGCAGTCATAATTTATTCATTCAACAAATATTTGTTGAACGCATTCTATGTGCTAGATATTGAGTCCAGATAATTTCATCAAAAAGAGACTATACAAGTTCCCACAGAGCCAAGTCCCTGGGCAGTCTCCGCAAGGCCAGCCCACTCCAATGCACAAAGGCGGCAGCCAACATTGTTTTCCACCGGACAAATGGGCCCTTGCTTTGGGGGAAGCTGTAAGTAGCTCTGACTCAGAGTTGGGGGAGGGAGTGACAGCGAGGGAGTGGGCTGCTTCCAACAGAAATGACAGGAACTGCTGCCTATTAATTTATTTTTATTTACACTTACTGAGTCCACAGTTCAATGCCGCAGGCTGTACAACGCTCCTTCCCCTAGAGGTCATCTCCCTTCCCTCCATCACCTACGTGCTCAGCCCTTGGCCCACCTCACCCTGTCCCTCTGCTGTCACAGCCGCCTGCCGGGTGGGCGTATGGGAGAATGGTATGTGTGGTCACCCGAGGGCACTGAGAGTGGGCTTCAGAGGCATGTGAATCCTGCCAGTCTCCGATCCCTGGGGGGGCGGGGAGAGAAGAAATCCAGGCCGAGACAACAAGTGGAGGGAGGGAGGCAGGGGCTGAGGTGGCTGCGGGCGAGGGTGGGGAATCCAGTGTACAGATGCACCGTCCGTTGGCTTAACCCGATGCTTCTGGTGTTGGTCTCATCCCTGGCTTGGTCACGGTTGCCTTGCGATGCTCTGGCCAGTCCGGAAAGTGTGGAGGGGTCCAGCCCATGGGCTCCGTGCCTGCCGCCGTCGCGATGGCGCACCTGCCAGGCTCTGCCTCTGTCAGGAGCACTGGTCAAAGTCAAAGCTGCATCAGCATTCCTGGCCCTGCAAGCGTCCTCTCCAGCTGTCCCTGGAGAAATTGGGTCCCTCTCCGTAGCTGGCCTGCTAGAGAAGGGGCGTCTCCATGGCAGGCAACCCGCCAGGCTCCAAATCTGCCTCTCCTTCCTTTCACACTGGGAGCAGGCCGATGGTTGAGGGGCAGCAGGAGGAAGGAGGGGGAGCCAGCAGAAGTGGGGAGAAGGGAGCAAAACCCAGGAGGGGCCCTTCGCCGGGGGCTGCCTGACAGTCCCTTCTCAGGGGCAGCTACAGCTGTCACATGGCTTCCTTCTCTCTCTGGGAGCATCGGCTGAGCTTCATCTCCGTCAGCTGGATGTACCGAACCACGTTGGTGTCTGCGAGGAGAGAAACACACCTTAGGGAACACCTGGCAGGGGGAAATGGTCGGATCTACACGGAATCCTACTTAGGGCCACGCTTGTTACCTTCACCGTCTATTTCCACCTCATTACAATCACGCAAAATCTGGTCCCTGCTGTGACAAAAGGGAGAACTGAGCCCGTGGAGAGAGGAAGATGCCCAGGGAGGCCCATGGGTGAGGGGTGCACCGGCCTCGGCAGCCTCGGCAAGCTCCGGTGGGGAGGGTGGTACCTTTATCATACATTCGTTGTGAGGACCAAGATAGAGACGTCTAAAAGTGCTTCATCCAATGAGCTATAAATATTAATTGAATGTAAATTTTTCAAATTGAAGAGTTTAAAATGACTTTGCTTCATTGTCTTACTTTTGTCCTTGTAAGTAAGGTCAGGCAACCGCCTCCCCAGAAACGGGGGTATTTCCCCCAGTTCTAAGGCATTAAATGAGTGAGCAGGGTGTGGCGTGCCACCGCTGCCTCCCTCGGCCCGAAGCCGAATACAAAGGTTCTGGGGGCTGCCTGGGATGTTATACTTGAGGAGGCAGAAACGAATACTGTCTAATACTCAAAAACACCAGGTGTAGCATCCAGCAGTGCTGCAGATAGAAGGCATTCAAGAAAATTCTGTTAAATGAATTCAGTTCTTAGTCCTCAAGCTGCTTCGAGTCTAGAACATATTTATATACAGAAACAAAACAAACAAACAGTGACACATAAAAATAAAGATATGGGGATTCTTTAAGAATATAGAAAAAAGTATACATTTGGATATTTGCAAACTGATCCTGAAGTTTGTAAATGCTTCTTGGAAGGAGAAATGCATTTTTTAAAAAATCAGCCATGTGAACAACAACGGTAACACCAAGTTCAAACTCATTGTTTGAATGTTATCTCCTCAGAGAGGCTCTTCCTGACCCCCTGCTGTAAAACAGCACCCCTTTTATTTTCAATTCTTTTACTCTGCTTTATTTTCTTCCTGGCACTTACCACGACTAAATACTGTATTATCTGTCTATGTGGTTTACTGTCCATCCTCCTCCGTTGTAACGTAAACTCCTGGAAGGTAGCAGCTTCCTTTTGTTCACTGCTAACTACCCAGCACCTAGAATAGATCCTGACCCACTATACCTGCTCAATAAATGTTTGTGGAATGAATGAGCGGCTGAGCTGGTGGACAGGAATTTGAGCGAATGGTCCAGTTAATGCGGGCTCTAAGAAATGGGACCAGAGAAGTCAGAGCACGCTTCTCGGAAGATGCTGAGCTCAGCATCAAGAGTGTCCATTCATATTCTGCCTTGCCAACTGGAGTGTGAGGTCCTCATAAGTCCGGACTCCATCTTTTCCTTTATGTCCCTGGCACCCGGCACGAATCATGGCACATAACTAAGAATTCAACATGTATTTATTGAGTAAGTGGAGAGAGTTGGCTTCTGGATTGGAAAAAAAACCCCAAAGAAGTCCATATTCTATTTGAAAAGAGGTGCCCAAGCTCCTTGGAACCAAGACCCCAGGCAAATGCACGGACTGTCTGTGCTCCTCGTTCCAGGTGCTGGCCCACACCTGGCCCCGCCCGCCGTGACAGCTGTGCGCCGTGATGCGGAGGCCTCTGGAGCTGCCAGAGGGGACGGACAGTAAGAAAACAGTAACTGCCACCTGACCTGTTGGCTGTCGGGTCCTCGCTTCTTTCAGGTAGTAGAGTGCTTTGTCATAGTCTCCAAGGTGGTAGAAGGCCACGCCAGACCGGTAAAGAGCCTTGAAGTTCTCTCCTTCCTTCTTCAGGACTTTGAGGCAATACTCCTTGACTCGCTCGTAGTTCACCAGCTCAGCCTGGAGCAGGCAGGCTGTGGAGGAAGGGAGAGAAGAGGGAAAAGGCTATAATACAGCAGACTCTGAATGTCTCTCTTTGGTTCTTGCCCCCTGTCCAGAAGAGGTGGAGTAGTGCTGGGGCTTTATGCTGGGGTGCATTGCCATGGGATTTGTCATCCACTGATCTAGGGTTCTAGGGTCCCTTTCATCACCAGCAAGCTGTGACCTTGAGTGAGTGAGTTCCTTAGCCTTCTATTAGGTGTTGAATTGTGTCCCCTCCGAGGAGATATGTTGGAGTCCTAACTCCTAGTACATCAGAACGTGACCTTATAGGGAAATAGGATCTTTCCAGAAAAGGTAATCAAGTTCAAGTAAGGTCCTTGGAATGGGTCCTAATACAATATGACTGGTATCTTTATAAAAACACAGAGTATAGGGGCGCCTGGGCAGCTCAGTGAGGGTCTGCCTTCAGCTCAGGTCATGATCTCAGGGTTCTGGGATAGGGCTTGTGACCTGGGATTGCGCCTGCGTCACTGGGCTCTGAGCTCAGTGAGGAGTCTGCTTCTCCCTCTCCCTCTAACCCTCCCCACTGCCCTTGTTCGCTTGCTCACTCTCTCTCTCTCAAATGAATAAATTTTAAAAAATGGTTTTAATTAAAAAAAAAAACCCGTACAGACTGAATGTTTATGTTCCCCCCAAAATTCGTATGTTGAAAACCAATCCCCAGTGTGATGGTATTTGGAGGTGGGGTCTTTGGGAGGTGACGAGGTCGTGAAGGCTGAACCCTCGGACTGGGATCAGTGCTCTTATAAGGAAGACCTTAGCGAGCTCCCTTCCCCTCCTGCCATGAGGACGCGGTGAGAAGATAGCTGTCTATGGACCAGGAAGCAGACTCTCACCAGACGCTGAATCTACTACCTTGATCTTGGACTTCCCAGTCTTCAGAACTGTGAGAAATAAATTGTGTTGTTGGAGCCGGCCAGTCCATGTCATTGTCATAGCAGCCCAAACGGACAAACACAAGTGGGAAGTGTGGACACGGAGACAGAAGCACACAGAGGTGAGACGGTGTGAAGAAACCCAGGAAGAAGATGGCCGTCTATAAGCCAAGGTACACCTGAGGCCCCCACGAGGTAAGAGAGAAGCATGGACCGGATTCTCCCTCACAGCCCTCTGAAGGAACCAAACCTATCGACACCTCCATCTTGGACTCCTACTTTCCAGAACGATGAGACAATACATTTCTATTGTTCAAGCTCCCAGTTTATGAGACTTATGTTGTGGCAGCCCTAGAAATAAGCTACAAGAGGCCCTAAAAATGCTAACTGTGGCTAATACTTGTCGACTGCTCACCTGATACACGCTGTTCGTTTCATTGCTCTACTTGTATTCCCTGACATAATTCTCAGAACACCATGATGTAGGGCCTACTGTCAGTCCCATTTTACAGATGAGGAATCTGAGGTCCAGAAAGATTAGGTCATTTCCCAAGGGCATACAACATGACAGAGGCAAGGCTGGGAGAGGTGGATTAGATTGATTGATTGACTGCTTCTTAAAAGATTATTTATTTATTTGTCATAGAGAGAGAGAAAGCACAAGCAGAGGGGAGAGGCAGAGGGAGAAGCAAGTTTCCTGCTGAGCAGGGAGCCCGATGTGGGGATCGGTCATGACCTGAGCCAAAGGCAGATGTTTAACCAACTGAGCCACCCAGTGTCCTAAGGCTGGGATTTAAATCAAAGCTGCCTGTCTTCAGTGCCTAAGTTCTTTATCGAGTTGTTGAGGGGATTTCCTAAAATAATGGCTGTAAAGTATTCAACACAGGGCTTGGCACAGAGTAAGTCACCCCAAGTGTCATTTAATATTATTATAATTCTTTTCAACCCTGCACCCCTGCTGTAACAACTGCCTCTGATTTTCTTCAAGTTCTCGTTCATGCAAGTTTGTCTTTGTCGTTCCTGGGAGCAGGGGCCTTCTGATGGGCCAGTGCCCAGCCCGTACAGAGCACACCTCAGGACCTGTGTGAGGCCCTGTGTCCTAGGCACGAGGAAGCTGAGGCTGGCAGGGGCCTGTGGTAGGCCCCTTCCTATTGTCCCTCAGCCATCTCTGAGTAAACCGTCTCTCCTTGAAGAAGCTATCTCTCACCAGCCATCAGCAGCAGGGCCAGGGCCAGGAAGCTCACGAGACCCTGGAGAGTGATGCCCCCTGTCCTCGTGTGCCCCGGGGCCTCCCCTGCCTCACCCAACTCCCCGCCCCGCTGAGCTACCTCCCCCTCCATGCGATAACACAAATGTTTAGGAGGCACTGAGCGAAGATTGTGTCATACACGTTGGAGGGATTACCAGAAAGGGGGAGGGAGTGGAGCAGGGAAAGGCACCTCTCTGCTTCTCCTAAGTGAATAAAAAGAGACGTAGGAAGCAGGGGCGCCTGGGTGGCTCAGTGGGTTAAGTGTCTGCCTTTGGCTCAGGTCATGGTCTCAGGGCCTTGGGATCGAGCCCGCATGGGGCTCCTTGCTCAGCAGGGAGTCTGCTTCTCCCTCTACCCCTCCCCCTGCTCATGCTCACTCTCTCAAATAAATAAAAATCTTTAAAAAGAGAGAGAGAGATGTAGGAGGCAAAAGTGCTCTTCCCACCAAGAGCAGACTGGATGGTGGGGAGAAGGCCGATGCCGCCTCCTTGCGCTCAGATTCCTCCCACAGGGGAGGAACCGTCCTCTCTCTGGGATAGAGGCGAGTCACTGATTTAAATCTTCAGAGGTCTAACTTCAGCTGTTTTGATCCCTTAAATAACTTCCCAGGGATAAGAATTGCTGATTAGGAGATCAGCTCTTTCACTGGCCATTTTGGGGGAAAAGAAAAAATAACCACCCACATCCTTTTGACCAACTGAGGGGGAGGTGAACCGCACAGTCTCTGAAGTTGAAGGTGTGAGAACCAGGAAGTGGAAGAGAATCAGCCCAGATCTAGAAACTGACCCATCAGGTTTCACAGGCCCCAGGGCAGAAAGCCAAAGGAGACAGAAGTGAGGGGCTGCTACCCCCTTGGGCGTGGGTGGCTGCAGTCACAGAAAACCAGGATGTGCGGGCAGCAGGGCATAGGCTGAGCTGATGCCACCAGCTCCCTCTCTTCTCTTCCCGCAGCTGTGGGGACCCCTTCGCACCCCCCAAGCTGCTGGAGCCCACCCTGGTGCTCTCACAGCTCTGCGGGCAGGGAGGGGTTTTGTCGAGAGGTTCCTGTGCATGGACCTTCCGGGCTACCTATGTGGGTCTTGGCTCCAACACCTGCTCCCAGAGCCAAAGGAGTTCCTGTCTGGGCTTCCACGTGCTGCATCTGGTGTCCTCTCTGCCCAAGTGAGGCAAACCTCTTCCGCCCATCTTCAGACAGACACTTCTGTTGGCTGACCTGAGCAGTGTAGGAAATGGGCCTTTGCCTCTTTTTAAAAACAGCTTTTGAGTTCTCAAAATGAGGGTGGGGAGGTGGGGAAAGGAAGCAAAACGCCCTGGAAATGGAAACAGATCCTCCTCCCCCTGGGGCGAAGGAAGGCTAGCTATCAAATTCTGGGAATCCTTCACTGAAAATGTTTCGAATTCCCCTGCGGCTCCAGATCCAGTGGGAACCAGGATACCTGGCTGCAGACCAGATTTCAGACCCCGTGGGAGGTGGGGCGGGCAGGTTACAGGGTGTGGGGCCCCTGCTGGCACCGCAGGCAGAGCCAAGGGAGAGGGAGCAATCTAGACTCAGCGTGGGTCCAAGTGGGCTGCCGTCCTGAAGGCTGGGCCTGGGGGCCGGGGAGGAAGCCAGGCAAGGAAACTGGGGTGTCAGCCAGAGCTCTTAAGAGGGTATGGGGTAGAGGGGGTAAGCGGTAGTCTGGAAAGCGACCCTCAGCCCTACCTGTAGGTGATTTGTAGGTATCCCTGTAGTTCGGGTGGTGAGCTATTTGGGGTTCACATAACAAGCCCAGAGGAGACATAAGATGGGATGTTTGTAGGCACATCCTTGGAGTAGCGAAAGTTCAGAAGAAGAGGTTGACTAGCGGTCTCCTGAGGTTCCTGCCGCATCCCTATGCCCACTACCCAGGGGCCTGTGGGCTGCGGTCACATCATCCCAATACCCTTGCTTCCTCTCCACGGTTAATCCCTTACCCGGTGTCAGAGGTGGCGCTCAGTACCTTACCTACACTGTCTTTTCACCTTCATGGTACCTACGAAACAGGTTCTATACTGATGCTTCTTTTGCTGACGATGAAACCCATTCCAGAGAAATTAAGTAACCTGTTCAAAGTCACTCAGCTAGGAGGTGGTAGAATTATGATATCCACCCACTTCTGCCAGGATCTCCAGACTGTGCTCTTGACCATGGCTCTCTGTGGGTCTGCGTTTGAAGCCTTCCAAACCCATGTAACCCCTGGTAAAAGTCACATCGCCTACGTAAACCACCTTTCTCTGTGCTCCAGGGTCAACAAGGCAAAAAGCAATGCCTAAGTTCACTGCACACTGTACAGGGCGCTGGCGTCAGTCGTGAACTAAACACTCCACTCCGTCTTGGAACAAATGGTCTGGTGGGGAAGGCAGATGTTCCATTATCTTGAATATTCCCATGGGAAGGAGAAGGGAAGTGAGGGAGCACACTTGAGGGAGAGGGGCCCTCAGCCAATACAAAGTATCATGGGGGCGCCTGGGTGGCTCAGTGGGTTAAAGCCGCTGCCTTCGGCTCAGGTCATGATCCCAGGGTCCTGGGATCGAGGCCCACATCGGGCTCTCTGCTCGGCAGGGAGCCTGCTTCCTCCTCTCCCCTCTCTCTCTGACTGCTTCTCTGCCTACTTGTAATCTCTCTCTCTGTGTCAAATGAATAAATAAAAAAAAAATCTTTAAAAAAAAAAAGTATCATGGGAGGGCTTCATGGAAGAAGTGGTATTTAAGCGGGGCTCTGAGTGTTTCTCAACCGTAGCACTATAAACATTTTATTTATTTATTTATTTATTTACTTATTTATTTAATTTTTAAAGATTTTTATTTATTTATTTGGGAGAGAGATAGAAAGAGTGGACAAGTAGGCAGAGTGGCGGGGAGGGGGAGAAGCAGGCTGTCCACCGAGCAGGGAGCCTGATGTGAGGCTCAATCCCAGGACCCTGGGATCATGACCTGAGCCAAAGGCAGACGCTTAACCAACCAAGCCACCCAGGCGCCCCCCCATAAACATTTTAGGATGGATAAAGTTTTTTGTCATAGGGGGATGCCCTGTGCATCGCATGTTGAGCAACATCCCTGGCTTCTACGCACTAGATGCCAGTTGTGACAGCCATAAATACATCTCTAGATATTGCAGAATGTCCTGGAGGGGGAGGTAAAGTCCGCCCTGTTTGAGAACCAGTGGTCTAGGCGGAAAGGAGAAAACACTTTCTAGGCAGAACCAACAGAGAAACAGACCGAGAGCAGGGAAGGGGGAGATTGAGTTATTTGAGGAGTTTTGAGGAACCATGCCTGGTTGGAGCAGAGAGACTGAAGGGAAGGGTAAAAGGAAGGGAAGGTGGGAAAGTAAGAGCAAACTCGGACACCTACACCCTTCTGGTCCATGTTGAGGATCTGGGAATTTATTCTTAGTCACACTGGGATAATGAAATGGTTTGACTGGGTTGATTCAAGTGGAAGCAGAAAGACAGGGGAGAGGGATCAGTTTAAGAGGCATCTAGGAGACAAAAGTTTCTAGCGTTAGGGAACCTCTGAAATATTTTCCCTCTGCTGTTACACTCATGTGGTTAGAGCCCTTCAGGACAGCTTCGACTGCCATTTGGATTTACTGATGATTCAGAAATTTCTTCCATGTTGTTGTAACCTGGTCTGTATTTGAATTCAGGTTTATATGACAGTCTATGTGCTCTGCTATATGGAATGGATCAATATTTTAAAGAGCACTGGGCTGGGAATCAGAAGAGCTAGATTCTAGTCCTACCTTTGTCACTAGCCAATAACAGGAAAATCAATTTCCCTTTCTGGGCCTCAGTTTCCTTTCTGTAAAAGGAGGAAGGAGTTTCCTTCACTTGGCTGAATAATCTCTACTTTCTATTTCAATTGGGCAGCCTATGAATACAAACGTGGCCACTTAATAGACACCACTGTCTCCCTGGTTCCTCTTCAAAAGGAACTCTATTCTCCCTACTACATATGGTGAGTCATCTTCTGTTGGGGAGGACACTCAGAACTTGTAGGGGGGTGATCAAAAGGACTTCTTGTAAGACAACTTTCTGTCTACATAGAGGTTGTTTTTTTGTTTGTTTGTTTGTTTGTTTTTGTAGCATAGATTTGGATTCTGTGGTCTCCCGAAGGCCAGGCTCTAGGGCAAGGTCTTCTCTGAAGGGAATAAGTTCTGCCTCTGTCAGTCAGTTTCAGCAGAGAAGGCTGAGAACTCAGGAAGGCAGGTCTCCTGCTGGATGGGGAGGGAGCTTGTTCCCACCTGTGGCCTTGACTCTGGGTATATATTTGGATTCAAAGATGCAGTCATTGGGTGGCAGAAGGGGTAAGAAACGGACATGTGAAGATGGGTCTGGGCTCACAGACAGCCACACCCGGAAGCCCTTTTGAGAGAAATGCTATTAACCTTCTGGTCTCTGGGTCTTCTGATGTGTTTAAATAAATGCTACGGCCTGGAATCAGCCAAGCAATGGAGGACTCAGACAGGCTTCTAGTCACGGCTGGGAAGAAGTACTAGAAAGAAAAGCCTTCCCCAAGCCTACAGTGGTGACAGAAGTGGTGGACGGTGCAAGTTGCAAGAGAAAGGGACATTTGGGGGATTAGAATTGGGCTGTCAATATCCAACCATCCTTGCCCGTGGAGATTCCTCTTCCATGGTCAGCCTTGAGTGGTTAGGGTATGGTTTTATAAAAAGAGCCTGCAGGCTTTCTTAGCTCTGCAAAGGGCCTGTGGTAGGAAAAAGTTAGAGAATCAGCAACTGAAAGAACCCCACTGTACAGCCGTGTGCTCGGGACAGTGGAGATCCTATGATGGATGTTCCCCAAAGCAACTACACTGAGACCTCAGGCTAAAACATGTCAGGTTCTACTGGCTCTGGCACCTGTTCTGTTTTTGTTTTTCCTGGTGCACACAGGGCATAGTGACTGCCTGGGCAAAGTGCCACTCGCTGGCAGGAGATGAAGGGAAGCTGGATGAGAGCAGGGGAACAAGTTCATACAACCATTGGTTTTCTTCTTGCAACTGATTCGCTATAGTTTGCCTGTACCGGCTGCCCAGAAGGGAAGCATGGGCTGGAAGGAAGGGAAGGGAAGACCAGACTGAGGCCAGGAGTGAGGAGAAGAAGGTTGCCTCACTCTATGGGCTGAATTGTGTCCTCCCCAAAAGAGATGTTGATGTCCTCATTCTCAGTATCTTAGAATTTGATCCTATTTGGAGAAAGGGTCTTTGCAGAAGTCATAAAGTCAGCATGAGGTCACTAGGATGGGCCCTAAATTCAATACAGGTGGTATCTTTATTAAAAGGAGAAATTTGGACACAGAGACGGACACATGTAGGAAAGATAGTGTGAAAAGACACAGAGAGAAGGCAGCCATCTACAAGCCAAGGAACCTCAGGCCACCAGAAACTAGGAGACACATGGAACAGACTCTCCCTCACAGCTCACAGGAGGAACCAATCCTACCCATACCTTGACCTTGGACTCCTAGCCTCCAGAACTGTGACAACAGACTGCTAGTATTTTAAGCCACAGTTTGCGATGCTTTATTATGGCAACCTTAGGAAACTAACACACCTTGCTGGTCATCCCTTTGAGAGGTGGGCCCAGCAAGTGTCTCTCACATTATGCAGGGGAAATTTCTCCAAAGGGGACAAAATTATTTGGTTTTCAGATTTATTTTAAGGGGCAATGGCAGAGTAGTAAAGTGGACAGAGTTTGGATCTGAACAGAGGTGACGCTGGGCATATTGAACAACTGGGATAGGTCACAGCCAAACCGAAGAAGCATGGAGTGCTGAGCCAGCTCCGGGGTGTCCTGGCTGAACTTCAGTCATTGGATCTGGAGATAAGACCCAGGCTGCCGTCCAAGCTCTGCCACCCACCAGCCCAGGCCCTTGGGCGTGTCACTTAATCTCCCTGGGCCTCGCTCTTCTCGCGTATTAAATAGAGATAATAATACCTATTTTGTGGGAACTCTTGTGATGATAAAATGAGATAATTAATGTATGTTCTATGCTTCACACAGTGCTGGGCACAGAAACGGGTTCTCGTAAATGCTAGCTCTTTAGGAAACCGTTTGTCAAATATGGTTTCCCCAGCAACATGCACGTTCACCAGAGAAAATTTCCATTTTGAGTCCTACACACAGTGTATGACACATGCACAGAGCAAGAGCTTGATTTAAAGCAGATATTCGAGACTAGGTCAGAGACCTCATGGAGGGTGATCTGGAGGGCCTTTCTGTGGCAGAGCGATGGGGATGTGGTCTGGGCGGCGAGACAATCGGGATCTTACTCCTGAGGCTCCATGTCCAGCATGGCCACGGCCACGGCCACGGCCACGACCCACCCCATCCCCCCTCACCCTGCAAATGCTGCTTTTCTCCTCTACGTACCCAAAGGCTTGTGTTCAGAGTTCTGAAAACAACTCTCTTCTTTTGATTTCTCATTTTTGTTTCATGGTCGGGGAGGTACACAAACTCACACTTGCTCCGAGTGTTTCCCAAACCTAGGCTTGATGCTTGGTTTTACCTGTCTGCTTTCCTTTCGAAGGTGTGTTTTCTCTATCGGGAGCAGCTAGGGAGATGCAGAGACTGTTACAAAAGGAGCTTTGCAGCCAGAAAAGGGGGCTTAAAGGAAAGAACGGAGTGGGGCTCAGGGGCTATTTTCTCCTCACCTACACATGAGCCAGCCTCTGAGTCAACAGGTGGTCTCTCTAGTCCTCGACACCCCCAAACAGCAAATGGGGGTGCTGCCTGCGCCTGCTGCCTCGCTGCGACGGAGGAACAGGTTCCCCAGGCAGCATCTGGGGGACAGATTTATGGATGGGGAAGGGATGGACCCAAAGTCGCTGAGCTCCTCTGGGGTCCTAATAATTCAGGAAAGCTAGGAGCTTGAAACGCCAGCAGCGACAGGAAGATGAATAGGCCTGGCTCCTCACTCTGTAGGGCTTTAGAGAGTCTGGGAGGGAAGAGGGAAGTATTTTTAGCAGAGAAGTTCCTGGCCAGTTTTGGTGCCTCTGAGCTGGTTGATTCAAGACAATGTCCCTGGCATTGGCATTCACGCGTGTGTCCTTGGGTCAAAACACCTCACCTCTCTGGATTTCAATTTTCAAGTGCATAAAGATAATAATGGTGGCTATCTACCTTTTCCTTGAAAGCTTGCTGGCAGGACGAAAAAAGCCTGACATCTGGCGAGAACCCTACAGACAAATGTTTCACATTAAATCATCCGTGGAAACAGAGATCCTAGACCCCATGCCCAGCGATGAAGATTCCAAAAGGCCAGGGTGGAGCCCAGTAATACATTTTTAAGAAGTCCCCAGTGGGCACCTATAGGGGGCCTTCACCTCCTAAGCTGGTACTTTAGATTCTAGCATTTGGGATATAAGTTTCTAAAGGACCTAAGCAGTTGGTTAAACCTTGAGCGCCCAGGACAGCCGTGAGCAGCTCCAGGATTACCCACAAGGCCAAACAGGTCCCAGATGGCCAAGTCCTAGAGCTGGGAAAAATCTGCACATGTGGGAAAACAACTGTTCTCAAACAGATGATCAGCTTGTGACATTTTGGGTTTTTCTCTTCTTAGTGATTAGAGACGTCTGCCTGGAGAACAGGAGCCCAGGCCAGGGAAATGGGGAAACGGAGCGGAAGGCCGAGATGCTCCATGATGAGCTCAAGAGAATCTAGTCCTGTAGGCAGTGTTCATCCATCCTTCCAGAAGAGTAAGAGCAGATAACTTTTATTAAGCCTAAATGGGTCAGGCGCTATATTCTAAGCATTAACTCATTTTATCTTGATAACAACCTAAGAGGTAGGCTCTAGTACCTCACCCATTTTCTAGATAGGGAAACGGAGGGCTAGGGAAGTTCAGTCACTTGCTCAAGGTCACAAAGCGACCAAGTGTTCGGGTTAGGATTTGAACCTAAGCCATCCGTCACCTGAGACTGTGCTCCTAAAGCATATACCCACTGTCCTCCTAGGATGCTCAACTGCCTAGAACGAAGTTTAATTCATCTCCTTCTTGGACAGATTCGAGGCATGAGTTCTGCTTCTCATGAGGCATAAGTGTGAGGCCCTGACAGTGCCAGACTGTGCTCACTTCACATGTATACTTCTCATCTGGAAGCTTCCTATATAACTCTCTAGGACCCTCTACCCTACCTGTTTCTCTGCATCAAAGAGGAAAATAAACAAACAAAACCAAGTGCAGGGTTTCCACCAAGGTTTTTTTTTGTTTTTGTTTTTGTTTTATGTTAAGTTTTAAAACCACCAGCATCTCCAATTCCACTGAGAGTCTATGGTTATCCTAATAGGGCTGACACGACAAGTCTCAGGTTTCTTCCTGAAACAACCCCTACCTGAGCTGGTGTTTTTAAAACTAACCCCCACGGTCTGCTTTTCTCATTGAAATTTTTGTTGCGATGACTGTAGATTCACATACAGTTGCAAGAAATAATACGAAGAGCCCCCCGTGCCCTTTACCCAGTCTCCCCCAAGCGGTAACATCTTCTAGAACTATAGTGCAATATATTGACCATGAGATTGACACTCATACAATCCACAGATGGATTTTTCCAGCTTTACTTGTACTTACGCGTGTGTATGTTTGGTTACTTACCATTTTATCACATATGTAGTTTTCTCCATCTACCTCCAAAGTTAAGTTACAAAGCAGTTCCATGACCACAAGCATCCTTCCCATTGCCTTTTGGAACTACATCCCTATCCCTCCTGTATGCCCAAGTCTTCTTTAACCCTTGACAACCACTAGTCTATTCCCCATTTCTAAAATTCTGTCATTTCACAGTATTATATAAAGGGAATCATAGAGTAGGAAGTCTTTGGGACCTGGCTTTTTTTCCCCGCTCCGCATAATTCCCTTGAGATGCGTCCAGGTTGTTGCATGGATCAATAGCTCGTTCCCTGTACTGTTGAGTAGTATTTCCACAGTTGGATGTAACCATCGTCTGACCATTCACCTGAGGAAGGACATCTGGACTGTTCCTGGTTTTTGGTTATTGTGGATAATGCTGCTATGAACGGTCACAGACAGCTTTCATTTCTCTAGGACAAATGCCCAAGAGTGCAATTCCTGGGTCAGGAGGGAAAACATTCAATCTGTCATCATTTAGCATAGTGTTAGCTTTAGTTGTTTTGTAAAGGATCTTTATCAAGATCAGGTAATTTCCTTCTATTTCTTTTTTTTAATTACCTTTTATTTCTAACTTTCTGGGAAATTATTGTTTTTCTAGTACCTGATGGTAATGGTTTCATGCTGAGTAGTCTTTTTCCAATGAGGTCAGATCTACAGGTACAATCATCAAATTGACCCTTTAGTTTTCCAAAGAACAAAATTACTTTCACAGCCATGTACTCCGACCATGCCCATCCCTGCAGTTATTCACGAAACATGTCTTCTTTGCCCTTCCAAACAAGTATCTATAGGGCGTCTTTTTTTTTTTTTTAAGATTTTATTTATTTATTTGACAGAGAGAGACATAGCCTGAGAGGGAACACAAGCAGGGGGAGTGGGAGAGGGAGAAGCAGGCTTCCCGCTGAGCAGGGAGCCCCATGTGGGGCTCGATCCCAGGACCCTGGGATCATGACCTGAGCTGAAGGCAGACACTTAATGACTGAACCACCCAGGTGCCCCCCCCCTTTTTTTGTTTTTTAAGTAGGCTCTACCATGGAGTCCAACTCAGGGCTCACACTCATGACCCTGAGATCAAGACCTGAGCTGAGATTGAGAGTCAGACATTTAACGGACTAAGCCACCCAGGCGCCCCTGTGTGGGGCATCTTTAAATCCCCACAAAGCAAAATGGCATCATTGTGGTTTGCATACATTGTATGCTATTGAGTAGCAATACCTAATATTTGTGTATTGTTTAACAACTCACTTGACCTTCATGATGACTGTGGGAAATAGGTAGCTCTGCTTCCAGAAGCTGAGGCTTAAGGAAGTTAAGTGACTTGCTAAGGCCATCTGACTTGTAAGGAAAGGGCCAGGGTTATCTAAGCCCAAGTCCTACATTGGTTCCTCTCCAGCTGAGCTGGTGGTAAAGAATGGAAACCTGGACTCCATGATCTCTAAAGGTCTTTTCTGAGTCCAAGGCCCTGGGACGCTCTAAGAGCAGGAAGACGGCAGTATATGTTCACACCAGACTTGCCCTGCCTGGTGCCCAGACAAGAGCTCTCCCCACCCACTGATGTCACGGCTCCTGCTACCAGAGTCGTGGGACTCTGTCTAGTGGGCTAAACGTCCCCTGATTCCATTCACCTTCCCTTCTGACCTTCTGCTTTTCCAATCCAGCACATGCGTGCACTTGATTCAAACAAACACTGCAAGGTTTCTTTTGTTTCCTTTGTGTTAGCAACCTTGTTTTTGGAGATGTCTACTTTGCCCACCCTTTGAATTCTTCACGTAGACATCCCCAGCGGTCGAGGGCTGTGTGAACATGGGATGCTGCATCCTTCTCGCCATAGGCCACGCAACGTTGGGCAGAAGCTCTTAGTAAAATTATCTGATAAGGATTCATTCCTCGTGGCGCATGCCCGGGGCTTCATAAGGAAAAAGGAGAGCGTTGAAAAGATATTGATTTCGAGAAGCTGATCTTCTTTTTCAACCTTTCTTGGGCAGCACTAAGGTGGCAAAGTGGCAGGTGAGAGAGCTACGGTGGAAAAACCCATCGAAAATCCTATACATTGCAGGCTCACGTTGGCAGTTCATTAAGGGATATCAGAGTCTGCTCCACAGAGTTGTAACGCCAAGCCTGGGGTCAGTTCAGGTTGTTGGTGCCTGTCACAGGCCACTGTTCATGAGGACACCCCGGGGGTGCTCTGGCACCATGCTAACAAGTTATTCCTCCCCTGTGGCCCCTAACTCTCCCTCTTGACCTCATTGTGGTAGATGCAGAGAGAAAAGGGAGTAGTAGGACGAAAGCAGGACAGGATTAGTGCTTATTGGAGTCTACATAACACCCCTTTGTTGGGCTGGAAGTTGGGCAGGGCCAACTGGGCCATTGGGAATGTGATGATGAGTACATTCCCAGCAACAGAAGGAGTCCAACTTTACCTTGCCAACGCTGGCCAAGCAAGACACATGTTCGTGCTTACTGGCAGGAATTCTGAGCCAGGATGAGGGGAAATCTCAGAAGCCAAGGTCCCATCCCATTCTCTTTTTGGACTTTAAAGAACACTGTCCCTGGTCTGATCATCTCTCCAGACACCCCTTCGTGACCCAGCAACATCTCTCCTATTCCTATGGGCTTTCCCACCGTCCTTCCGTGGCACCAGTGCAAACATCACGTCACCAGATACTTTGGGGGATGAGTTAGTTAACAGGCACACGTGTCACAGAAAAGCACTTTGTGGCCTCTCTGTGGCAGCACCACGTGTAAGAGCCAAGTGTTGGAAAAAAACAAAATATCCACCAGTAGGAGACTGGTTAAATAAATAATGGGACACAGCTACAATGGAACATGACACAGACATTGACATCATGCTGAAGAAAAATACTTAGTGACACTGAAAAAATGTTTTTAGTGGAAAATAATGGTGGAAAAATAAAGGTGGTAAATGTTTACGTAGTACAAGCTGAATCTTGTGAAAAATCTTGTGTGTTCATATCACGGTGAAGAATTGTAATAGGAGGCATCAGAGTTCCTCTTAAGGAAGAAAGTGTCCTTTTTCAAGAATACTCTCACTGATTGCTCTAGTGGGTAAGGTGAAACTTGGAGAGCCGTTGGAGGCAAATAATGTAGATAAAAAGATGATCAAACTGCTCTGTGTTTGAAATGACCCGAATTTGAGAGTGGAATAGCCTAAGAGACAGAGAAGGGCCGGGGTGGGGAGGAGGGGGGAGAGAGTCTGAGAAGCATGGTAGGTGGTTGGAACCTGCCTGAAAAAGTTCAGTGGTCAATTAGAAACTCCTGGTAGTCTGTCGGCCAAATGAGTTTTAAGAAGAAGAATTTGAAATATTCAGTTTTTGAGATGTAAAGTTCTTGTGTCTCCTGTAACCTTCAGGAACTCTACAACCCCAAGGGATGGTACCAGGGGCGTGAAAGTGAAGGGGCAACAGGGGAAGCAGAACTGTTCCCCCAATGGCCCCCCCACCGGGGAGAGTGAGCAGCATCCTGGGGGGACTGGGGAGGAGACCAGGGGGTCCTGGTGGTGGCCCGAGCACAAAGGACCCAAACTCCTTATTTCCTAAATAAACTGGAGAAAGGTAAATATTGAAGTGGGTTAGCTGATACTTGTTTATATGGACACCGAAGAAAGACTGGAAGGAAATAAACCCAAACAGGGAAGAGTTGGCTGGATGGCTGGATAACAAGTGAGTTTTAGTTTCTCCTCTGAATTTTTTAAAAAGATTTTATTTATTGATTTGACAGAGAGAGAAACAGTGAGAGAGGGAACACAAGCAGGGGCAGTGGGAGAGGGAGAAGCAGGCTCCCCACTGAGGAAGGAGCCGGATGTGGGGCTCGATCTCAGGACCCTGTGATCATGACCTGAGCGGAAGGCAGATGCCTAATGACTGAGTCACCCAGGTGCCCCTCCTTTGAATTTCTTTTATTTGCAATATCTTCTGCAGTTACAACATCTTACTTCTGTAATTAGAAAACTATGTTAAAAATCTCCTCCGCCCGTAACGTCTTCAAAGAGAGCGGGGTGGATGGAACTTGGCATTAGGGGTGCAGAGAAGGCCGAAGGGTCTCCTGAGCAGAAAGCATTGCCTATTCCCAGGGGCCCTGCCTTGGGAAGACCTGGGGACCTGAGTCGGTCCTGGGCATCGTGGTAGAGGCACACCTGCAAGGGCAGGATTTATGAGGAGGGGCCAAGGGACACACCTGCTAGTGCTTTTGCTCTCAGGATGCCTGAGCAAGCCAAAGGCTTTCCTCGTCTGACACCAGGGAGGAGGTTCAGGAAGTTGGCACCACCGGCGTGCGGCACAACGGGGCAGGTGGGGCAGGCATGAGGCTGCCAGCCTCACAGCCTCTCCTTTGGATGTCTCCCTCTCACAGAGGCCTTGCCTTCCTTCACCGCCCCTTCCCACCAGTAAGCTTGCTTGCTTGTGAGGCTCCCCAGGGAACCCGAATGAACACACCAGGTAGGACACGCCCACACCGAAGGTGTGGTGTTCAC
>LNAC01000027.1:6244024-6256596 GCA_002007465.1 Ailurus styani | reverse complement strand
CCCCCCCCCCCCCCCCCCGCCCCGGAGCCACCGACCACTCCTTTGTCCTCCTCTGTTTCCTCCCTTGCTTCTCATATTCCCCCATAACCTCCTTTGCTGAGTCCTTTTTCCTCCCCTCTCACATGCTTTCTTGTCTTAGTACCTCCTGGAGTGGGAATTAGATTTACAGAAACCGTCATTGATGAAGTGTCTCTCGTGTGCCAGGCCCTGTGCTGGGCATGTATGCACGTATCATTTCATGTCAATTACCATCACAGTCCTGTGCGGCACGCATCATTGCTCCCACCGTTTAGTGGAAACCAGCTCAGAGAGATCAGGACCTGTCCAAGGTAAATGGTGGAGTCGACGGGAAGTCAGGATTCAAACCTAGATCTGCTTATGCTAAGGAAAGTTCTCTGCCATTAGGCCACATTGCCCTGCAGGTTTTCTGCCGGTCTGTTTCTCTGTGTTCCCTTTCTTCCCTCCCATCCTCACTGGCAAACACGGGGGGTGGGGGTGGGGGGACAGGCCTTCTCACTATCTAGGTGTCAGGGACCGGTCCACACATGTTCCCAATGACAGCCTGAGGGTGCAGGCCCATTAGAGCAAGGAGCTCAGTTCTGACTCAGGGTGAGCAATAGGCCCAGAATCACATCCTTAAATGCTTGGATCTGGCCCAGACTCCGGAGGGTCCTTTAGCTTTGGGCCAAGGGTGGCAACTGTCTGAGACAGTATAACTTAGCCAGCACCTGGTGCCTGTAACTTTTGGCCTTGGCAGTCTGTTTCTTTCTTTCTCTCTCTCTCTTCCTTCCTTCCTGTTTCTTTTTTTAAAGATGTATTTATTTGTTTATTTTTAGAGAGAGAGTGGGGGGAGGGGCAGAGGGAGAGACAGAATCTCCCTGCTCTGTGCTGAGCAGGGAGCCGGATGGGCTTGATCTCACAACCCTGAGATCACGACCTGAGCCAAAACCGAGAGTCGGACGTTTAACCGACTGAGGCACCTCGGCATCCTGACTGTCTGTTTGTTAAAAACTTTTATTTTTCTTGCCATCAGGACTTCCTAGCCCGACATAACCAGCATTTCCAGGTTTCCGATGGTGAATGACTGCCTGCTCAGAATCAAAGTCTGAATTTTGAAATAATCTGGAAATATTTAGCAGGAATAGGTAATATCTGGTGACATCAATTTAGATTCCAGAGTCCAGATTATATTTTAAATAGGCTTCCAACCCTTACCCTGGTTTCTTTCAGAGACGCTCTGTCTGAATCTATCATCCTGGGAGGCGGCGACATCTCTTATTTTGCTTTACCCCCATATTTGCAAGGGTTGCCTTGGAAATCTTAGTTGGGATGTTTTAACAATTATTTGTCAGCACATACCAGTAAACTAGAATAAAAGAGAGTTTGTTTCTTGTCTCTTATCCTAAATGTGGTTGCTTTTAGAAAGAGAGGCTGGGGGAGTGGGTAGCTAGAAGGTCTTCAAAATCCTAGACAGTCCAGCCCTTGTGAGAGGACACTTGGAGGGCACTGACCCAAACCCCACTACTTACACTTGGGGAAACTGAGGCTCAGAGTGATGTGACTTGTCCAAAGTCACAGAGCAAGTTAGCAGTAGATTGTGGACTGGAACCCCAGTTCCCACTACCCCCGTGCCATGTTTTGAGGAGAACAGAGAAGGTTTAGGTTTGGGCTGTATGGAGCCGTGGCAAGTGCATAGTTAAGATTCAGTGAATAAGTGAGTTTCCTTCTTGTGCTCAGGCTGCTGTATCTGAGGTACCAATGGCCAGGATTTCTGAAATTCGGGGGCCCAATAAGAATCTCGGACACCGATGACACATGGCACCCCTACCTCAACACCAGAGGCACATCACTAATGTTCAGGACCAATTCATATCACAAGATTTGACTGAACTCTCTTCCCTACTCCACTGGCAGATTCAAACTGTCACCAACCTACTACTGAGGGGCATTCTCCTACTGGGGGTTGCATGCTGTCAGGATCTAGCTCTGTGTGCGGACTGGGGTGTCAGGCACTGCAGAATGGCGGATGAATCCTACTGTGGGACAGAAAGAGAAATTTGGGGGGCTTGACATCTTTGGTGTGACTGCCTGACAAGGCTAGATGAGACAGAAAATATCCAGAAGGGCACTAAAAATCATGTTTATAAGGTGGCTTTTTTTCAGGGAAATAAAAAGAAGAAAGCAAAACTACCCATGATTTCTCTAAGTGATAACTCCGTCATCATTTTTCTTAAAAAAAAAAAGCAATCATGCATATAGTTAGAAAAGTCAAATACTACATAAAGATTTAAAATTAAAAAGTTAAAAAAGATACGAAGAAACCTTAAATGCGTATTGCTAAGTAAAAGAAGCCAATCTGAAAAGGCCATGCACTATATGACGCCAACTCTGTGACATTCTGGAAAAGGCCAAACTATGGAGGCAGTAAAAAGCTCAGGGGTTGCAGGGGTTGTGGGGTAGGGCGTAAGGATGAAGGGGCAGAGCACAGGATTTTTAGGGCAGTGAAAACTCTCTGTATGATACCCTAATGGTGGATACGTGTCATTATACATCGGTCCATCCAGTGCACAACACCAAGAGCGAACTCTAATGTAAACTACAGGCTTTGGTTGATTACCATGTGTCAGCGTACATTCATCCTTTGTAACAAATGTCCCACTCTGGTGGGGGAGGCTAACAAGGGGGGCGGTGCACGTGTGGGGGCAGGGGCTGTATGGGAAATCTCTGTACTTTCCCCTCCATTTTGCTGTGAAAACTGCCCTACAAACAATAAAGTCTTAAAAATTAAAAAAAAAAAAAGTTAAAGTCTCTCCAATTCCTCTGCCCAGTCCCCTTTTCAAGTAAGGTTAACAGCTTCACTTGAATGATTTCAGGTGATCTTCTTGACACAGATACATTTATGCTAGTTTATATCTTTTCTTACACAAGGGACTTGTATTAAAGAGTGTCCTGCCTTCTGCCTTTTCGTGTCATAACAGCTTTCGGAGACTGGTCCGTACCTGCACACACAGAACGACCCCATTCTGTATCACGACCACACAGTTCGGGAAGAATGGCATGAAGGCAACCTTTCTGAAGAGCTGGAAAAGACCTTGGAGATCTTGGAATCCAACTCTTTGTAAAAAAGAAGGCTACAGCCCGAAAGAGAAGAGTCTTTGACACGAGGCACCAGCACGTGGAGAACTTGGAGTCCAAGTCCTTGTTCACCAAGTCACGCTTCCATTGTGTTCTCAAAGGTAGGGACGTCAGAAGAGAAGCATGGAAATCTTAGCCTTCAGAGAACACCCCTCACATTCTCCTCATTAGACGATTTTTTTAAGCAAGTGTTTTTTGTATGTGGACTGTGAAGAAACCAGCATTTGGGGGTCTGTTTTAGTATGTGTATTTGAACCACCATGAGAGAGGTGGTGTGTTTAGATAATTAATATAGAATTCAGGCATCAGGAGGGTTTTCTTAGTGGATACTATCCAAGTATCCCTTTTATCCTAAAATTGTTAAAATTGGAGGTGAGTGGTTTCCCTCATTGGGCAGGTCTCACTTTTTATTTCTCCTCTATTTTTTTTCCTCCTATGTATCCTTACCCACTTAAAATGCTAATTTACACTTCCAATACTTTATCATTTAGGAAATATACTCACGTTGCTCCTCACCCTCACCCTCTGAGTCAAGCTGGCATGATTAAATCCATTTAATAAGAGAGGAAAACCAAGGTCAGATTAAATTCCCACAGAGTCAATTCCCATATATGCCACCAGCGGTCACGTAAGTCTACCTCAGTTAGCATTCCACTAGACACAAGGCCACTAGTCTCTTTGCTGCTGGCTTTGGGGACTCTGTTTTTGTTTCTTACGAGATGAGGTTTGGCCCACAAAGCCAGAACCTAGTACCAGCCAGTCATAAAAACACAAAACAAAATGTAAATATTACTTTCCAGGATGTTAGGAGAGCAAATGTTCCACACTACCCAGAATAGTATGTCCAACCTCATTTGGCATTAAAACTGAAACATGATTTTAAATGATGGCATCCTCGCTCTCATGACATTAAAACTGACCAGGTCTAGAGTAATGCATCTGGACAATTCCAGATGTTATTCATCTAGTGGGTCATTTTTCCTCATTGTGTCCACAAAGTGATTATTGAGACAGTAAGGGCTGAAGGGAATTCCTGCTCTCAACACTTCCACTCAAATTTCTCAGGACCTCCTAACTGGAATTCACATGCTCTGAAGCAAGGGGGACAGAAAGGAGGAGGAAGTATGGATGGGGCTCTTGCAGCCTCTAGGCTCACTGCAAATTATGACTCACCAGCTCCTCACACCTCTCTGTCCATACAAATTCAGGTCACCTTCCTAGTGACAAAAGGGAGATTCTGACCTGGTTACGGAACGCAGGACACCTGCCTCCTAACTACCCAGAATGGTCATGGAATGGGACTCTTAATCACACAAGGCACAATCACAGTAAAAGGATGTTTCACCTACAGAATATAAGACTTGGAGGAGGGGCAATTGAGTTGCCCTAAAAATGCCAAGGCTTGTCCTTGTTATAAGGGTGATGAGATGTAGTCTGTGCGATGAGATGTAGTCTGTGTTGCCTCAAAGGGTAGACAGAATATGACTAGATCAGGGGCACATGAGTGGTTCAGTTGATTAAGCATCCGGCTTTTGATTTTGGCTCAGGTCATGATCTCAGGGCCCTGAGATCGAGCCCTACATCGGGCTCCCCACTCAGCATAGATTCTGCCTGTCCCTCTCTGCCGTGCACCTCCCCCTCCCCCTCCCCTGCCCCCCCACATGCTCTCTCTCCCATATAAAATAAATAAATAAATAAATAAAATATTTTTAAAAAACAGAACATGGATAGATCAATAGAAATTTCAAGGGGGCAAATTTTAGTATTTAAGGAAGAAACTCCTAAAAATGGAGGTTGCGAGGTGAAAAGTTAGGACTACAGGCTTTGGAATTACAGAGTGGCAGATGAGAAATCCCAGCTTGCTACATACTGCAACGTGACCCCGGGTGAGTGACTTAACTGCTCCAAACTTGTTTTCTGTCTCACAAAGTGAGAGCAAGTGAAATTATGTATATTAAGCATATTATTTATATGTATATATTATATATAATTTTATATGTTCATATACGTGTGTGTGCGTGTGTGCGTGTGTGTGTGTGTGTGTGTGTGTGTGTGTGTGTTCAGCAAAGGCGGGGTCCTTGTCCTTCATGTTTACTCCTGTATTCTCAGGCCCAGTGTCTAGCACATATTAAATGCACAATTAATATTAATGGAATGATTGGATTAACTGGGCCCTTAATATGAGACAGCTGCTGGAATAAGCATTTTCATTCATTTCTAACTCATTCATGAAATATCGACTGGGTGTTAGGAACTGGGCTTGTCACGGTGGTCTTTACTGCCATTATTGTTCCTTAATCGTTATTATTATAGTTGTTGTTTTGTGGTGGTGGTTGTTAAATGTTAAATGTCTGGGTCACTTTAGGTGGTGGTGAGAACCTCTATTGTTGGAAGTGCCTAAGCTTATGCTAGATGCCAAGCTGGTGATGTTAACAAGGAAATTCACACACGTGTGTGAAGTTTGGGGTCACATCCAAATCTGAAATCGTAATTCTGATTACATAACTCTCGAGACAGCTAGTTAGCACCACTTCTCACGTTTGTTCTTCACACAGAGAAACACCATGGAAGGGAAACATTTGCCCTATGAGCTTCCTCCATGTAAAGCTCATCTATAATTTGAGTGTTCTTTCAAAGTCTTTTTAGCAGAAAGGGAAGGGAAGATCCTCTTGGATACCTTTCAACCTGAGATTCTTCTAGTTCGAGTCAAGCTTCCTTGGCACTACACATTCCGCTTCCTTTTCAAAAATATTTGGGAACTGTTGGTTTGGGCCCTACTAGACATGACATCACTTTATTGCTGATATGAAAATGTATATGTACAAGAGAAAGGTAATGAGTTTTACATTGCTAATGAATGATTTCAAGGCCACATGAATACCACCAGGAGCTAAACTCCTTTCATTTTCGATAGCATTATCTTTGGCCTTTTTATGTCTGATACCATGGTTAGTGCTGGAGGTTTCTGCTATGTAGTTGGGGCAGGACTAATTATCTTGGTGAAAATGGAAAACTCTGTTCCCAACTGAACCTCTGACTTCCCCAAATCACCTGGGATTTAGGCACTTGATGGTTGGTAGGTTGAAACATTTGGTTTTCATCCTATCTATCTGGAGGAGGCCCAGCCCGGGGATAAAAGAGAACAGCTATAAGAGGAGACTTATAAGAGCTATAAGAAGCTTCTCTTATAGAAGAGCTGTAAGAAGTGACTGTCCCATCTGGAGGTCACGCCCAACTTGCAAAGCTCTATGGAGCAGCTTTTGGCTGCTCCAGATCTTGGCCTCCCTGTCCTCACTACAGTTGAGTCCCCTTCTCTTGGATGGGACACCCCCAGGTATTTGACTGTGGGGACTCTGAGTGTAAGGCCTCCTAAAGAGTTTCTGGCTAAGGACCACCCAATTTATTTCCCTTGCAGGTAGACTAAGGACCTTCAGAATCTACTTTAGGAACTCAGCCCAAAGTCTACGTTCAGAGTGTACTTTCCTAGAAAGCATCCTACGAGTTTCAATTCTCACATCATTTCTTGGAAAGTGATCCTAGAGGCCACATTTACAGGCAGAGATTTTCTGGCAAAGGTGCTGCCCAAGGAACAGCCTTGGATTAACAACGTCTTGGCCAATCTCTCTCACCCAGATGGCAAGCTCTTGACTGAGCATCTTAGCACGAACCCCCTTTCTTTCCCCTTCCTTTGACCAATTCTTACCCCCAAAACTTATCTTCTAGCTACTGGGTTATCAGTTGGGTTACCACTAGTCTTCATCTCCTTTTTACCACTGAGTTCTTGCATTTGTTTTTTTTTTTGTTTTTGTTTTAGNCAGTTGGGTTACCACTAGTCTTCATCTCCTTTTTACCACTGAGTTCTTGCATTTGTTTTTTTTTTTGTTTTTGTTTTAGTTTTTTAAGATTTTTATTTATTTGACAGAGAGAGCGAGAGAGAGAGATCACAAGTAGGCAGAGAGGCAGGCAGAGAGAGAGGGGGAAGCAGGCTCCCTGCTGACCAGAGAGCCTGATGTGGGGCTCGATCCCAGGACCCTGAGATCATGACCTGAGCTGAAGGCAGAGGCTTAACCCACCGAGCCACCCAGGGGCACCAAGTTCTTGCATTTGCAATTCATCCATCTTTATGCTTAGTTCTCTGGTTCCACACCCATTTCTATTGAGTACCCTTTGTCTTAGAACCTGCCTCAGAGTCTACATCTAATTTTATTCACCTTAGATGTATCCACTTGGTCAGCTTCTGGTATCCCTTTGAGGGTGACTTCAAGGGTGGGTTCCTTATGCAGTCAGAAGGGCCCTGTATTTGGTTTAATGCTCTGTTATTGCTCCCTTGAAATTCCTAACAATTTTATCTTTGGAGCTGTGTTTTGTAAGTAAAGTTTGATGGGACGGTGGAGCACGAACATGAGCAGAAGAGAGTGGCACATCCATTCTTTGCCGCCCCACTTGCACGTAGCATTCAGGATGCCTATGAGCACAGAATTCCGGTGGACCCACAGTGTGTGAGAATTCAGCAAGACCAGCTTGAGTGCAAGGTAAGACTGTCAGGTCTGTAACTAAGTAAGCAGGCAGACATGCTGACAGCCCCAAGAGGCATGCTTCCCATTCAACCCAGAAATTGCTTCAAATACAGAAAGAAAGCAATAAGAAGCACAAATGACCTAAAGCCCCATCATATCCTTTCTTATTTATGCTTCTACCAGGCACTAGTCAACCACTTCTACTGAAAATGATGACATAAAAGGAAAGACTAGGGTAAGAGTAGGGAATCGTTCCTTTTCCTTTCCTTACTCGGTAGAAAGCCAAACCTGGTGGAAAGTAGCCCATAAAGAAAACATGTAAAGAAATGAAATAAAAATAGTTGAGTTTGTTTTTTCAGCATTTCCACTGCTCTAGGAAGAATAAACTACATAAGCATGTATAAGCTACAAAATGTGAATTGTGTAATTTACATGATTTCACCTAAAAGGTAAATGCTTTCCCATTTCCATTCAAAACTAGCACTGCACAATATAAAGATGAACAGTAAAACCCGTGACAATAATTTAAAATTTTAATTTTCTTATAATGACATTAAATAGCAAATAAAAGCACCATGTCAAATTGGGAGAGACAGAGAGAGAGAGAGAGAGAGAGAGAGAGAGAGAGAGAGAGAGAGAGAGATCATGAAAGAAAGGAAAAAAGCTTTACCTTTTAACACTTTTAATGATACCTCCCCCCATCCCACATACACTTTTTAAATAAGGAGCTCCCCATTTTCATTCTACACTGGGCTGCACAAATATGTAGCTAGCCCTGGTCCCATGGTTTTAAGAGATGTCCATCCCAGGCCTTTTCCAATGTGACCTCTCTAAGTCAGTCTCTAACCCCTGTCCTGGGGCTTCCGATAGGATCAGTGGATATTATCTGCCCCTTTGATCAAACAAACAAACAAACAAACAAACAAAATCTCTTAAACTTAGCTCTAAATAGGGTGCCTGGGTGGCTCAGTTGGTTAAGCAACTGCCTTCGGCTCAGGTCATGATCCTGGGGTCCTGTGATCTAGTCCCACATGGGGCTCCCTGCTCAGCGGGGAGTCCACTGCTCCCTCTGCTTGCCCCTCCCCCTCCTTGTGTGCTCTCTCTCTCTGCCAAGTAAATAAACACAATCTTAAAAAACAAACGAAAAACAAAAGAAAAACAAAAAACAAAACAACGTAGCTGTAAATGGATGGGGAAATGGGTAAAATGACATGGGAGGGGCTTAACCAAAGTCACAGGGTATGCTAGGGATAGAGGCACAAGCTGACTCTCATCTAGGTCCAATGCCGTGGCCTGTCGGCACTCATCTGCACAGCGGGTATTTGAGTCTTGAATGTCATTTGAAAATACCAACAAAGTCATTACATGTTGCAATCTTTTGATCACACCCAGCTGGGGCCACCACAGCCCCAAAGGAGCCATGTGGAGCAAAAGGCTCTGTCTTTTAAGAGACTCTGCACAAAACATTCCAAGGCCCCAGGGGAGTCCTGTGTCTTGTTCAAGGTCAATAGGAGTCAATCAACAGGCCAACACATGCTTCCTTTGCAGCTTTGGTAAGGAGTAGAGTCCTGCATTGCCCTAGTGAGGTCAGAATATCTTTTCAATCACTGTATCAATGTCATTCAAAATTCTGAAAGAACAGGATACTTCCCATCTTTATTTTATTTTTTTAATGCCTTAAAGAATAAGACAGGTAAAATCATGTCCAGGGATCTTGCAGTACTGGCCAGTTCTCTCCTAATCAGGAGGAACTCAATTTCAGAACAGACCACAACCATGGGCACTTTGACAACTGTCTGCACACCCTTCACGTGACCCCCTCAGTCATCCGAATGGATTTTTAGACTAACATCTCCTAGTACATTGCACATCCTCGCTGCCCCCTTGCTATTCTCACGGAGCCTTCCATGAAGAATACTAGGGTCCAACCAGACCTAGGTTTTTTCCAGAAGCCTCACAACAGCCTTTTGTTAGGTGCCGAGATGCTCTTAGCAACGTAGCCTAATCCTCCGGGTACTTCTGGGCTGGTCCAAGTTCCTTCCAAACCCCAAACGTCTCTCTCTATGGACAGCTGTGCAGAAGGACAGATCTTTGAAGAGCACAAGCATTTTCAGACTGCTCCCACCTGGAGCTGGCTGGGCTGCTCAGCCGGCACTGGAGCCCGGATGGAAGGGTCAGTTGCCTTTCTGCCAGAAAGAATGTGCAGCTGCTGTCTCCTTCCTATCGGCAGGCACGAGGGGAACAGGGTAGCTTATGGGCTACATTGCACTGTTCCGGCTCTGACAACAGTAACAGTGATCTTTTCTTCCCTTTCCATCAAATGGTAATCGTGAACACTTAAAAATTTTATGTTGCCACTTCAAATAATCTTCACGTTTAATGAAATGTAAAAATGCTTTTGATATAACGGTAAATGGGAATAAAAGCAGATATAGGAGGTCCTGGCTTTGAAAACAGTTCACATGAATGTATAGAAAAAATACAGGGAGGAAATATATCACAAGGGATGTCTTTTGGTGGTGGGGTTAAGAGTAATTTTGCATTTTCTTCCTTAAACTTTTTGATATTTTCTAGAAGAAAATATACTTTAAAGGTGTGTATTACTTTTGTTGTCTAACAAGAAAGGATACTTCCCTCTTAGCTAGGATTTCTCAGACAGTAGTAACAGATTTCATGCATTATCCCAAAGGAAACCAACATCGGGCTTCTACTTCTTTTCTAGCTGACTTCCAGGATCCCTTCTCCCAATTGAATTTTCTATACAGGATACAGATTTTGGCTTTGACATGACTGCTCAACTTGTAATTACTCTTCTTTTCTCTTTCATTGAAACTCGAAAATACTTAGGAAGAGCCCTATCCGAGTTTTGAATTAAGGACCTGTATTTCTTTCTCCTGGTTCCCAGGGTTCAGAGCTCCACACAGAAGCCCACCTGCTACTGGATTCGGGGAGCCAGAGGCGGAGGACAGTGACTTTGCGCATCACGGTGTGATGGGCAGAACAAAGATTTTGGAGTTGAATGGCTCTGGAACCTCGGGGATTTGTTTTTTTGGTCTTGTTTGGTTTTTTCCTCTGCAGTCTTTTAGCAAGTAGTTTTAAAAGTTAAAAAGAGCATTTTATGAAGAGTGACCGGCACAGTGCACAAGCGGCTGGAGAAGGCAGCAGAGGGGAAATCCGCTATTGCCACTCTCCAGTCTCACCACTGAAGTTTTCCGAAGGGCCTGCTGGGTGGGGTGGAGGTGAAGCAGCTGGCTGGATCTCAGCCCCGCCCTGGCTGGACTTGCCGGACCAAGGACACATCTTTGGTTTCACCATGAAAATGTAACCGCCTCCTGGCTTGGCTTGGCTTGGCTTGGCGATAGGCAGTCCTAGCCACAGGCCAGCCGCCAAAAGCGTGGGGTGAGGGGCAACCCTAGAATGCCCATGGATAAGACTAAATATAAGACTCCATTACCACTCTGAAATCACCGCATTAGTGATCCAGACTGCCTCTTTCTCCACCCACGGCCACTCTGCCCTTTAACTATTCATCAGGCAGAAGCAAGTATGCCAGAGGCTTACAGGAAATACAGAGAATCGAGCTGTACGTGCTGATGGGTTGAGATAGCCCATCTTTGCTCTGCGACTACTTTACCTACTGCCATTATTACTAGGACGGCTATGGGCACCACCCTTTTTACAACTGCTGCTACTACTAGTCTATTAATCCCTTACATTTGTAAACTACAGTTTATCAAGTGGCTGGGTTTTAAAACTGATTGAAGGTGATACTGGGCATGGCATTATGGGAACACAGAGGCAGGCTGGCACTAGACACTTAAAAGGAACAGAGCAGAAGTACTGATATTTTTTTTTCCACCCCCCAACTTCCTGTGCCCAAAACACATCCCCCCTCCCCGGCCACACCCAGTGCCTCTCCAGAAGCTACTCTGCTCCAACTGTCCGGAGCTAGTTTAGGCAACTTCAAGGTTAGGGACTAGGAGTAATGGCCTTTTATTTGGGCAGAGGAGCCGGACCATGCCCAAATCCCACCAAATGGGGTGAGAGAGGAGTACAGAATGCCTCTCCAAATATAAAAGGCCATTGCGCCTGCCCACGTCTCCCACCTTCTCACAGGAAGGCCCTGGAAGGACCCACGCTCTTCCTTTTTTTAAAGGGACTTTGATTTCCTGTGACAAAGTTAAATTTTTTTAAATGCCTGACGGTGACCCAAATCCCCCAAGTGAACTCTGGAATCTATATACCTCACTTTCTCATCCCAACAGAAGGGCCCCCTTGCCCTCGGGCCCTGCAGTCAGCTGGAAGAGGACCAGCGCTCACGGAGAGAGGATGTTGCACACAGCTCAAGCCCAACCACGAACCAGCTTCCCTTTGAGATCGCTCCCCTCACCTGGCAACCGGGGGCCCCAGCAGAGCTCAGAGAGAAGAAAGTGGCATTTTGGAATCCATTTTGCTCAAGATGCTGAAGGCATCGTGGCAAACTGCCCTTTGCTACCGAGGCCCCGGGGACTTGGGGCAGGAAGGACCTTAGCCGTGGGGAGGCGGTCAGTGGAGGGCAAGGTGTGGGCGAGCTCTGGTGCCAGTGATACCTGAGGGGAGCGGCCGCTGGGCATGCGGTGGGTGCGGGTGCCCACCCCGGGCGCTACTTTCCGCATTTGGACCCGGGTCCGCTGGCGAGCAGTAGCGGCAGCGATCGCCACCGGGCCGGCCGGGGCTCCCTCTGCCTGTCCAGTTATTTTTAGGTGAGATGCACGACGGACGGGGGGGAAGGGACGCGGGGTGACAACGAGTTTGGGGAGGCATAATCCTGAAAGTCACTTTTCCCAAAGCGCCCCCCTCCCGGGTCCTCCTTCCCGGAGCAGCACGGCGCCGGCGGGGAGGTGGGCAGCGCGGGCGCGCCGCAGCGGTCGGCCGGCAGCC
>LNAC01000027.1:6207824-6225370 GCA_002007465.1 Ailurus styani | reverse complement strand
GGGAAGGAGACAAACCATAAGAGACTCCTAATCTCACAAAACAAACTGAGGGTTACTGGGGGGTAGGAGGGTAAGGATAGGGTGGATGGGTTATGGACATTGGGGAGGGTTTGTGCTATCGTGAGTGCTGTGAAAGGTGTAAGCCTGATGATTCACAGACCTGTACCCCTGGGGCAAATAATAAAAAAAATAAAAATAAAAAATAAATAAAAGACAAAAATTGAATGTCTTTTTTTTTTTTGCTTGTATAATTCACCAGGCCCAGTGGATTTCTCTTCAAAGCAGAACAGGGAGTATAAGTGGAAATTGAGGCAAGGAAAGGAACTCCCTGAATGTGCTCTCCTCTTGAACAGTCATACCAACCGCTCTAGGGAGAGTCTTGGATGTGTTAGAAATGGACCTACTTGGGATATATTCACTATCAGGAGCTGAATATTAATGTATGCCTTCAGCTAAGAGGTATCTGTTCAAAAAGGACCCATAGCAAGTTGGGTTTTGTTTTGTTTTGCTTTGTTTTGTTTTAAGGAGGAACTTCAGAGTGTATTTAAAGAGAGGCCTTCGGCGCCTGGGTGGCTCAGTGGGTTAATGCCTCTGCTTTCGGCTCAGGTCATGATCTAAGAGTCCTGGGATCGAGGCCCGCATCGGGCTCCCTGCTCGGCGGGGAGCCTGCTTCCCCCTCTCTCTCTCTGCCTGCCTCTCTGCCTCCTTGTGATCTCTCTCCCTCTGTGAAATAAATAAATAAAATCTTAAAAAAAAATAAAAAATAAAGAGAGGCCTTAGTGAAAGCACTGAAGAGATATGGGAATTCATCTGGTTCCAAACATGTGATGAAACACAAATATACACAGTGAATATAAGAAAACAGTAGAAAGAGCATCATAGAAGATGGAATGATTAATAAACTCAAAGGAATGGCCCCTTTGAGAATCTAATGGGAGTTATGGACTCTTGTCCTGGAAAAATGTACATAGACCATGACACACACACTTATCATTAAATTCCAGGGAATTCATAGTCTCTCCAAAGCACTTCTGTAAACAATCTGGATTCTTCATGCCTTCTAAATATAGGGTTCTCTAGAGGGAGAGCAATCGCAATCAGAAAGACCTAGTAGGAGCACAGGATGGAAGGCTTAGGAATAGGAGGAATAGCTTTTGATAAGAGCAGAGTTTCCCAAAACTATGTCTGACAGAACATGGGAAATCTTAATGAGTATGTTCTTAAATACATATGAAAAAGCTAAACATATTTATATAGTTTTTTATATTATCATGTGTCAATCTGACTTATGGATATGGTGTATCATACCTGATACTACATGCCAGATAACAACACATTGACGCATGGTATTGAAATGCACATTATTGGCATCATATACTAAATACCCACATTGACAGATGTGGCTTCCTTGATGATAGTTGGTTCATCTATTTTGTAATAGATCTATTATTGTAATATCTATTATTGTAATATCAATATAAGTTTGTGATATTAGGTAATGTTAATTGCATATACATGATGAGGCTGTACAAATTCATTCTCTATGATTCTGTGACTGAAAGAATGGGTTCATCTTGGCAGTCATTTTCTGCAGTCTGCCTTAGTCACAACAACCAGGATATCTCATGAGCAGCTGCTGGGGTTCTTCTGACCCTGGGGAAACGTTGAGTGCGATGAATGCTGTGGTGTACCACCCAGATATCCCCTCAGGAATAAAGGGCTTATGTTCAGCTGTTGGGACAACTCTGGAGGGCTATCTCAGTTCCAGAGCTTCTGGCATCACAGCTCAACTTTTCCCTCAAATGACTCCAGCTTCCTTTCCCTCTTTTCCATAGGAGTAGATTCTGAGAGTATCCGCTAATAAAAGCCATGTTTGCTAACCACCGCAGAGTTTATATGCTTGAGAATTTCACCCTGCAGCACGAGTTCAACAGCTAAGTTCTCAAGGAGCCTCTCATGGTCTCAAGCATCCCAGTTCTTAGGAAAGGAAAGAGTTTCTAATGCGAATCCTGCAAGGCAGCCATGATGCCTGATCTCCATAAGGCGCACCTCCCCCAACCCTCTTCCTCAACCCAACTAGTATTAGAGACTCTGGCCAGCAGAACTAGTTCCAGACTCCACCCATTGGTAGAGATGTGGGTTGCTACCTGGCTTGGGTAGGATCAAATAAGGAACTGCTCAGGCTAATGAGATGAGCTATCGTGGCTAATGTTTGGGCTGGGAATACAGAGATTGAAAATGAAATTTCTTGGTGTTTTTGGTCCAAGGCAGTTTCTCCTCTCCCCTTTTTTTTCATTGTTGGCCCCTTAAGGAGCCTCTTTAGATTTTTTTTTTCCCTAGCCACCACCCCCATGATTTTTTTTTAAGGAGGAAAGTGTCTTTTAACAACTTTATTGTGATATGATTCACATACCGTACAATTACCCATTTAAAGTATACAAATCAATATTATTACATTGATTTTATTTGTATTATATTTGTATTGCATATATTGTATTATTGTTTATAATAGTGTATGTATATATATGTATGTATAATATGTACTATTGTATATATATGTGTGTATACATATTATCGTATGTATGTAATGTATGTATGTAGGTATAATATGTATTATTGCAGGAATGTATATATTATCGTATGTATGTATGTACAATATGTATTATTGTATATATTGTATTATATTTGTATTGATCTGCATTATATTAATTTGATTATATAATATTAAATAAATTGTACAATATTAAGAGATTAAGTATAAATATTAAAATGAATATTTTAGAATATTCAGAGTCGTGTAACTATCACTTCAATCAATATTAGAACATTTCATCAATCCCATCATAAACCCCGTGCTCACTAGTTGTTACCCTTAGCCCTCCACCCTCATTTCCCCCAGTCCTAGACAATTACTAGTGTGTTTTGTAATTCTATAGATCTGCCTTTCTGGACACTTCATATAAAAGGAATCATATAATATGTGGTCTCTATGAAATGTTAACGGGGCTGGTAAATACTTGTTTGTGGACTGCGTGTATAGCTGTGTTTTATGCCAAAGGAGAGTAAGACTCTTTTCTACCCCCGCCAGTTTCCACTGCCCACACTCAGAAGGCGTGAGCCAAGGTGACAGTGTCTCCACAGAGTTTTCCTAACCAGCTGCAGATACCAAAACTGTGAGTCATTTGTTGACAATACATGATTATCAAAATGAGGTCTTTGTGTAATTGGTCTAATTACTACCACCTCCAGAAACTGGCTACAAGTAAACTCTTAATGAGCATAAGAGAAGTGAATGCAGTTTTCCTGACTAAGCCCTGATACTACCTTACAAATGGAAAAATCTGATCCTAAAAAGTAGCAACCTAGACTTGTCTTTTACCTCCTTCTGCCTTTGAATGGACCTACTGAAAAATTTCAGGTGTCCTGACAGCTTTTCCTGCAGAGGACCTGAAGATGTCACCAGATTGAGTGGATCTGGCAGTCAAAACTCCCAGACTCTGGAAACAGTTTGGGATAACATAATGAATTTGAAAGAAAAAGATGGTAGTCTATTAAGTGTTTTAAATCCCTTTGAAATAAACGTAATCTGAGGTTTTAAAAACATTCATATTCCTTTGAATAACACTCTGAGTAAGTGTTAAAATATCAGTAGGCTTCCCTTTTGTAAGATTATTTTTTTTAACATAGCAGCTGTTTTCTTCCTTTAAGTTTATATGTTTTGTTCCACTTAACCACTGGCAATTTCTTTGGGTAGGGAGTATCACAAAGAAACCAACCATGCCTCCTGTCTACCTTGGATTATTGTGAACTTGACTATGAAAATCATCTCAAAAGTCCTTATTTACAAAATTAATTGATCCCAGACAAATGAGAACAGTTGGCTCTATTCTGATAAGTTGGGGATGGCTCTTTACAAATGACTTTTCCAAGGACCGATAATTAGGGAAGAGAAACTGGCCAAGGAACTAGACCGATATTAGCCAGGAGTCCTGAGTTCCATTTTCAAATGAATCAAAATAGGTACATCCCTTTCTTCCTCTTAAACTGTGCCTCTCAATCCTGGCTGTATGTTGGAATCACCTGGGGATCTTTAAAAATGATGGTGCCCAGGTCCCATCCCCAGAGATTCTGATTTAATTGGTTGGGACTATGGCCTGGGCATCAGGATTTTTAACCTAATTACACGAAAATCTCTGGGGTTGGGTCTCAGCGGTCTGTACTCTTCAAAGCTCTCCAGGTGATTGCAGCATGCAACCAGGGCTGAGAACCACTGCATAAAGCCTAGCTTCATTTTGAGCACTTAAGTCAAGACTTAAATTATTCCTCATTGATGGGTGAATCAATGTACTGTGAGAAATCCTGGGTTTTATTTCCAGTCTTGCTCCTAACTAGCTGTGCAATTCGTTTCCTTTCCTGTGCCCTGATTTACTTATCTGCAGAGCAAGGAAAATGGGCCTCGTGACATCTAAGGCTTTTTCCCATTCTGACTTTCTTAAGTTAATACTAGTGGTTTCTTCCTATTTTAAAGCTGCAAACGGGTCAGAAACTTTTGTAGAACTTTGTATGTGAGATAAATAAAATGAAATAATAGTGCCACTATTCTTCTTTGGCCAGTTAATTTTCACTGAACAACTCTAAAGAAAAAATATTTATCAACTAAGTACTAGGTGCCAGACACTGAACAAAATTAATAACGTTTCTTCCCTCTTAGAGTCTGTCAGAGATAACACAAGGAGAAGAAAAAGGTGAACAAATGAAAATATTTATAATCAGTGATAGATGTCATAAACAAACAAACCCAGCAGGAAGCTCATCTAGAATTAAAGGGGGAGGGAGGCTGCCCTTAGATGGGGGAGTATGGGGGAGTCACAGTTAAATAGTGACATTATAGGAAGTATTATTCACTCAACAGTCAACAAATATCTATTGAGCTCTCCCTATGGCACTAAGTGTTAGAAATAGAGCAGTGGGGGAAAAAAATAAAAATAAAAACAAAAAACCAAGTCTGGGCCTCAAGGACCTTGCATTTTGGAAGCGAAAAGGAGGCAGAGACAGTCTGGAGTCTGAATGTGCCTATGGGAGTGGTGGGTGGGAGGACTGTGTATCTCAGGTCAAGGAACTAGCTGCTGTGAAGATCCTGCAGACGGTAGCTGGGTATCTCAGGAACCAAAAGCAGGCTAGTGTGGCTGGAGCACAGTGAGGGCAGGGAGATCTGGTTGGCGAAGTGGGCTGGAGCTAGATTGTAAGTGGTCTCAGAGGCCAGGAAATGAGTTAAGAAGTTTAAATGAAAAAAGAAAAAAAAAAAAAGAAAAAAAAAGAAGTTTAAATGAATATGGTTTAAGCAAAGCACCTAGCATTTGAATTGAGTCTGAGGATAGATCTGAGAGTAGGTTTTAAAATCACTGTTCTGGGTTAGTAGCTTAGCTGATGCTTGAGCCCCACATCCATACCTCAATTGGCTGTATTCTTGAATCTGAAAATGCAAGAACTACTGCAATGTCTGAGTATTACCCGCGGGGCTGTTATGTTGCCAGTTACTTGGTGGGGTCGTGGCAGTGGTGAGTTATGTGTGCATCCCTGGGAAAGGGAGGGAATGGGGCTATAGCCTGTCTGGATCCTTAAAGGTCAAAGATAGGTGACCCATAAACAAAGAGGCCTCATAAAAGCATTTGAGCCAACAGAGATGTACAAGAGTACCAAGAACATATTTACTCACTTATGAATTCCACAATGGACATTTATTGAAACCTTATGAACACTCAAGTTTCCCCAAAGAAGAGAGACAGACAATCTGACTATTACAACATAGTATGGAAAGTGTTGTGTCAGAGATGGACCCTCAGTGCTATGGGGACCCATAAGAGAACTACCATTATAGCTCACAGTGGTTATGGGAAGGGTCTGGGAAGAATTCCAACTCAGCTAACTTGAGTTGATTCAACTAAATGTTGAAGGGCTTTTAGGAGTTGACTGGATAAGAAACAGAAGAGTATTCTAGGTAAAGAGAACTTCTAGAGCAGAGGGATCAAGATGAGAGATGAGAGATTAGAGTGCCTTGCTAGGGACAAAAGGTAGAGAGATGAGGCTGGAGAGGAAAATAAGGGCCAGGTCATGAAGGGTGTTGTAATCCATGTCAAGGAGTCTGGAATTCATACTGAGGCCACTGGAAAACCATTCCATAATTTTAAGGATGGGAGTGACCCATGGTAACTTCAAAAGTGAATCATAATAATTAACATTGATTGATTTCTTATTGTGTGCCACACACTCTTATAAGGCCTGTCATGTACAATGACTCAACCTTTTCTAAATTCCTGTGAGTTTAGGACTATTATTAGCATCCTTTTGTAAATGAGGAAGCTGAGGCCTACTTAATGCAGGAACTTCTCTCAGGGTGGCTCAATTAGTAAGTGAGTATTACTAGAATACAAAAGCAGACTGTTGGCTCCAAAGGAGAGCCCATGTGTACCACGCTACCTACCGAGTTCCTTGTCACCAAAGTAGGGCTCCTGGACCAGCAGTGTTAGCATTATCTGAGAACAAATCTTGGACCTCACCCCAGGACTCCTGAATCAAAATCTGAATTTTAACAACACTTACCAGGTGATTTGCATGCACATTAATGATCGAGAGGCCTAACCCACATGAGGGAACTGGGTCAGGGGTGATGAATTGGAAGCCAAATACTCCATCCAAAGAGGAATACTGTTGTAGCTCCTATTGATTGGGGAATACCAAGATGTTTGCAAGTGGAATTTGGCCTCGCAGCTGCCAGTGTAAAATCTCTGGCTTATATCTTAGAGATTTAGGAACAGGGAGAAGCTTCTGTTCCTTGGGTCACTTTTAGTTGTTTTTTGTTTCTAAGATGACAACTTTTTGAGAGTAATGACTAGAGAATAGGTCTAGGAGTAAGGAGCCAAAGAAGCCCCTTCATCTGTGTTTCATCTAGAGTTTTGAGAGCTGCCTGTTTTAGGTGGTGTTTATGTTGGTTTGGGGTCAAATTGATAGCTGGTAAGAAAAGGTAATTATTTTCTTGGTGTCTGGGACCTTATGATGACAGAAGAAGACAACCTGTCAAGAATATGGGGGCTCAGGATTTTGACTGTCGGTCACTGTCTTTCCAGAAAATAATCAAAATACGTATGGGTTTGGGAACCACTTTCCAAGGTACCCTTGGAATAATTGTATAGTGTTATTTCCTTATGATGTATGCTATAAGAAATAGGTGTTTTTAGTGAGGCTGCACTGTTCTTTGCCAAGAAGCCCAAAGTAAGTAGCACAGATTTTCTTTTGCAGACTTGTAGGTAGCAATGAGAAGTTTTAAGTGATAGGATATATATAAATTGTATTTTAGAAATATAACTCTGATGGGAATGTGAAGGATAAACTGGAAAGGGTAAAGACTGAAGGTCAATAAAGAGTCTATTTTAATGGCCCAAAAGAGATATGAATGATATCCAACCATTCACTCAAGTCAAATAACTGGGAGTCACCTTGGACTTTCTCACTCCCAAAACCACAGTTACTAAGTCCTTTGAATTCTACTGGATGCCCATCACATCCATTCATTCCTCTTTTTAATTTTTTTATTATTTTTTTATTATTAACATATAATGTATTCCTTGTTTCAGGGGTACAGGTCTGTGATTCATCAGTCTTACACAATTCGCAACGCTCACCACAACACATACCCTCCCCAATGTCCATCCTCTTAATGCCATTGCTATTTTCCCTATTCAGGCCCATGTTCTTTTTCACTTAGACTAGAGGCAGAAGTGTCTCCAGTCACTATACCCTATGACCTGTCTTTGATGTAACTGCCAGCATGGGCTTTCTAAGACAAAATCTGACCTTTTCATTACCGCTAAGTACAAAATTCTCCAGGGGCATCTGGGTGGTTCAGTCAGTTAAGCATCTGACTCTTGATTTCTGCTCTAGTCCCGATCTCAGTCTCCATTGTGAGATTCAGCCCTGCATCGCAGGGGCCTCCACACTCAGCTGGGAGTCTGCTTCTTTCTCTCTCTTCTTCTGCCTCTCCCCCAACTCATGTACACACTCTCTCTCTCAAATAAATAATCTTTAAAAAAAAAAAAAAGTCCTCAGGGTGCCTGGGTGGCTCAGTCAGTTAAGCATCTGACTTTGGCTCAGGTCATGATCTCAGGACCCTGGGATCAGCTGGTAGCAGGTGGGGGGCTTCGCGCTCAGCAGGGAGTCTGCTTCTCCCTCTCCCTCTGCCCCGTTTTCCCACTCCTATGCTCTCTTTCTCTCAAATAAATATATAAAATCTTTTTTTAAAAAACATTTTATTTATTTATTTGTTTGTTTATTTATTTGACAAAGACACAGCGAGAGAGGGAACACAAGCAGGGGGAGTGGGAGAGGGAGAAGCAGGCTTCCTGCTGAGCTGGGAGCCTGATGCGGGCCTCGATCCCAGTACCCTGGGATCATGACCTGAGCCGATGGCAGACACTTAACGACTGAGCCACCCAGGTGCCCCTAAATAAATAAAATCTCGAAAAAAATAAAAATAAATGAATAGGGCACCTGGGTGGCTCAGTGGGTTAAAGCCTCTGCTTTCGGCTTAGGTCATGATCTCAGCGTCCTGGGATCGAGGCCTGCGTCGGGCTCTCTGCTCAGCAGGGAGCCTGCTTCCTCCTCTCCCTGTCTCTCTGCCTGCCTCTCTGCCTACTTGTAATCTCTCTCTCTGTGTCAAATAAATAAATAAAATCTAAAAAAAATATAAATGAATAAATAAATAAATTTCTCCAGTGGACTATAAGCCCTCCAGTTACTGTGCTGCAACTTGCTTCTTGCTCTATCTTATACTCCTTCATCTTACTCATTATCCACTTAAGCCCCAATATCCAGACAGAGGGAAATGTTTGCAAAACTTTGAATATGCCAGGATGCTTCTTCATGTCTCCTTTTTTCCCTTTCCCTTCCTTTCTCCTACCTTCTCCCCTGCTTTTTCCCCTTTCTGCCCCATTCAGAAAAACCTATTCATCTTGCCTGTCAGCCTTTGCTGAAAACTCCACCCCATTGCCTTCATTATGTCCTGGGAAGAATTTCTTAATCCCCAGCCTGTAGCAACAGCATACAAATAAATATTCCTAATAATTATTTATTGACTAAATAAAAAAATGGGTGTGTGCTCTTTCCTTAATTCATTAGCGGAAGAGCTGGTGGTTGCTTCTTAATCCTACATCACTGTCTAGGAGAGCTTGTTCATGGCCAAGGGCTTTAATTATCACTCTACAGAAGTAACTTCCAAAGAGGCTTCAGTTCTGGGTCCCTTATTGCTTCCTAGATATTCCAGTGGGAAAAATAAGCCAAAAGCAGGGACAGTAATTAGAGGTCTATTACAATAGTCCAAGTGAGAGGCAGTGAAGATGGAAATTAGGGAACAAATTTAAGAGCCATCTGAGATATAAGTTGCGTCCAGGCCAGATGGAGAGACTCTTGCCCATGCTCTGAAATGACACTGTATGTGCTAATGTCGCCTTCTCCTGTGATGAAGGCTGACAAAGTGAGTGCTCACAGGACTGAAGAAGGGCAAACATTTTTGGAACACCACTCCTTTTCCCTTCCCTTCTCTTCTCAAAGTTGGATTTACAGATGAGTGAGAAACCAGTGAGCTGGGAACCAAGAAGGAAAATGCTGGTTTATTCTCTAAGCTCTAGGTTTAATCTTTGGTCTTGGGATTCCCAGATATATAAAATCAAGACTGCCGACTACTTTTAGTAATTGCATGATATTAGACCAGAAAATTCCCTTTATGTCCTCTATTCACAATTTATGGCTTTTGGCAGATTGGCGTGCTGGACAGTTGAGTTCACCTCGATTTCCTACGAGATCTGCCATCTCCTGGATTCACCTTGAGGACTGTGACTCCAGGACAAAAATCCTAAGTGCGATCTGTCAGTTCTGACCACAGGCAATAACAAGGCTTTGCCTGGCAGGCTCCCCGGGGGAAGCTGCCCTCCCACACCTGATTTAGTGCACAGCCAGTACAGCTGGAGGGCGTTGCAGTCAAGGACTCAGACCCTTTTTGAGCCAGCCACGCTCATATGCATATCTGCATTCCCAGGGTATAAGCACCTCTATTTGGAGGCCTCTTTATTGGGGGGGGGGCTTTTGTTGAGACACTTTCCAAGCACTTCCACCAAGACCTTGGCCAAGGCAGTTTTCTCCACTTGGACCCAGTACCTTTTCATACCAAGCCCTTTCTCCTCCTTCCTTCCTGTGGCCCCGCAAGTCCATAAAAAAGCAGGAGATTTTGTTCAGGGTTCCTTGGCAGTGAGATGATATCCACATCTGTGCTTCCATTTGATCCCTGCCTAGTGCCATTCCATGGGGGGAAATGGAACACTACTGAGTTAGTGTCCTTTTTCTTTTCCCTCTTGCCCGCACTGTTGCAGTAAGTAAATAAAAAGGTTTGGTTGTTATTTTCATTTTGGCATGTTATCCTAATTGACCACCTCAACACCTGGCAGCATGGCCAACATCTGTTTGGGTTCCCTGTCTTTTAAATAGGTATAAGAGGGGCACCTGGGTGGTTCAATGGGTTAAGCCTCTGCCTTTGGCTCAGGTCATGATCTCAGGGTCCTGGGATCGAGCCCCGCATCGGGCTCTCCGCTCAGTGGAGGGTCTGGGCTCTTGAAATAGGAGCCATTTATTCTACATGCTATAGATTCTTTTTTTTTTTTTTTTTACTCTAGCAAGACTCAAATATATTGAGGAAAGGAGAATGGATACTTCAGATGCACATTAGACAACATTAGATAGAATATCGAAACCTCTAAAACAAAAGCAGTATTTTTGCTTGGCCTACAGAATAATGTGACTAATTTTGGCCAGATGGTGCGTGATTATGAATTAGCTGCATGTAGACTAGATTCAAGACACTAAATAATGACCTGCTACATTGCTTTAAATTACACAGATGAGGCTCTTTGCCCATGGTAGTTTAATTATTTTCTTGGAAGACATTACACTTCTTTATACAGGAAGCCTAATGAATTTTATAATTACCTTTTCCTCTGAAGTCTACAAATGATGATTCCCCATCTGGATTGGTAAAGAAGAACCCACAGTGGGAAACGTTACTGATGTGTGAAAAACTCAGGACAGCATTCCTTTGCTGACCATTTTTGCACAGAGCCAATAGTTGTTTGAAGTGCTTGCGTCTCTGGGCCTGGGGGAGGAGAGGAGCAAATTTCTCTTACCTCTGCAAGGTCCATATCTTTATTACTTTCATAGTTCCTGCCATAGATTAATCCAGCATCACCTCTTGTTTGTATTGTTAGGAACTACTGCTTAGTACACATCCAATTCTCCCTCCACATTGACATCTGAGTTCCCATTATGAAATACAAGCCTCCATTGACTAGCCAGGGCCTTTAGGATCAAATCAAACCTCCTAAGCAAAAAAAAAAAACAAAAAACAAAAAACAAAAAACAAAAAAAACCCAACAAAAACAACTCCTAAGCAATTAAGAAATTAAGATCTGGAACAAAGGGAGCCCAAGTGTCTCTTTCTGTCTCGTTTTCCAGCATCATCACATTGTATGCTCAAGGCATAATATCCCCACTCTTCTTTGAACAAAACCCCTTCCACTTCTGTGTCTTTGCACCAGTGATCCCCCTGGCTAAGCAAAGTGCCCATGCTCATGCTTCTTCTAGGAGCCATCATACTCATCTTTTGATACTAGTTCAAATTTTAGTTGTTATGTTCAATACATTCAAGGCAGAAGAGCAAAATGGGAGAGAGTAAAAGCACCTGGAGCTTGGGCTCTGTTACTCATCACTGTGAGTTTGAGTGACTTGTTTGCCTTCCTTAAGCTTCTGTTCTTTCATAAGCAAGTTGGCAACCTTTCCTCCCAGCTTTACTGAAGTAAAGACAAATAAAAAAACGATATATATTTATACTGTAAAATGCAATCATTTAATATATATATACATTGTGAAATGTTTACACAATCAAGTTAACACACCTATCACTTCACAGTTACCTTAGTGTGTGTGTGTTTGTGTAGTGAAGACATTTAAGATTTTACTCTCTTAGCAAATTCCAAGTATATAGTACAATATTATTAACTATAAACCATCATGCTGTACCTTAGATCCCCAGAACTTATTCATCTCACAACTGAAAGTTTATACCCTTTGACCAACATCTCCTCTTTCCCTCAGCTCCTGGAGGCCACCATTCTACTCTCTGGTTCTCTGAGTTGGAGATTTAATAGTATTGTACATGAGGTTGTTGGGGGGGCCAAGTGCAGCAACCTTTTTAAATTGCTTAGCACAGTGCCTGACATATTGTAAGTGCATCATATGTAAATGATAACTGTTATTTCTATTTTTGCTGACATTTTCTCCAATTCAGTTGTATTTTAACTTTGTTAAGTTTTAGCTAAACTAGCTTTTATGCCTAGAATTATATTAGTTTGGGTGAATTGAATGACCAAGGTAAGAGTCATTACCAATTGTAGTTTATTTATTCCTTAACATTTACCGCAGCTGTATCTTATGGAGTATGGTTGAACAAATTGTATGGAACTATCATGTGGTAGTGATATTGTAGATTTAATTCTATCAAGAACTATTAAGCCAGGATCAAGTTTTTGTATTTTGGGGATTCTTAGAGTCCAGTCAGGTACTTTTAATGCTTTGCGTGGATAATAAGCAGCATCGACATAATCAAATAATTTAAAGACCCTACGTTTGTAAGTTCCTTCTACCTATGTGCCCTATGCTTGTATAAAGAGAGGTATTTTTATTGAATTTATAAACACAAGTGTGATTTTTAATACCATTTTGGACTTACTCATTCTAATTTCAAATTTGAGTTGTTTCAATTTTAACTACACATCAAAGTCAAATTTATTTCCATTCTATATCAAAATGCCACTGATCTCATTGTGATTTCTAATCTAGCCTTTGAGATCTGACCAACTCTTACATGTAAATACACTTTTCTGCCAAGAGGGGTTATAGAATTTGCAGTAAAAATTAATTATGAATGACTTGTTTCATCTTTCAGTGTATACACGTGTACAACTATGTCTTATTCATCTAAAATCACAAATTTAAACATGTTGAGAATAGAAACCCTCCCCCATTATTCCACAGCTCCACAGGAGCTTTGCAGTTGACTTTTCTTCTACAAACCTATAATAACTTGTATTACCTCACTTTTCACTTTGTATTACAATATTGGTTCACAGGGCCATTCTGCGCCCATCCATATCTGACAAGTGAATGAATAAATAAAAATGAATAGATGAATGGATACTGAAAAGACAAATTGTTTCTTTGAATTATCTGTCCATGCATCAGACAGATATTCTCAGGTTAGTGTGTGGCATATTAAAATCCAAAGTCCTGACAAACTGTTGCACCTGGCCACCTGTCCCATTTGCTCCACCTAGCTGAATAGGATGAATCTCGGGAAACTATGGAAGGCTCAAGGCAATGGTTGGCCTAAGATCCCAACTTAAAGAGGAGTACTTGCTCTGGTACAATGACCTCAGTCACCAAGGGCTCATTGAGGATCCTGCCTTGATTCATTAGATCCACACAAAATCAGCAAATATTTACCCCAATTTCAGACCCATTCCCAAGACTTCATTCTGAGGAGTTCAGTTTGGAATTTGGCCACTCTTCTTCTAGTATTGTTTTCAAAACTGACAGAGATAGGAAAAATAAACTTATTCAGGAAAGAAAATTGGATCAAATATTTAACACCTCATATTTAGCACCTGGTAATGATGACTACATGTATCACTGTCCAAATAAATCTTACATTAATCCTTAAAAAAACAACAAAATAAAATAAAAAACAAAGCCCTGAATGTTAGCACATGTATGATATGGTTTTACATTTTACATGGGTATACTGTATGTCCAAATGGTGTATGCATTGCTATTCTTCGAGTGCATGTAATTTAGGAAGAACTCATGTCATGGACTGGTGACACAAGAAAAGGCACTATATTACACAGTCTGTCATTTCAAACACTTTTTCTGTTTTTAAAATCATTTTTTTAATCTTCTTTCAATTTGGATCTCTGAAATGACATTGACGCTTACACTTGAGCACCCACAGGAAAGTAAAGAATCATCTCACATTAGAGGTCAGGTTCATATAAATCCATACTTACAAGGACAGAGATCTGTGAAGGAAAGGATCACTTATCTGGCAGGAAATGGAAAATGAGCCCAGAAGTTTTCTTCCTACCAAGAGTGTTTGGTAAGGTTTATTACATAAATATACTCCATACATGGTCCTAAGAAAATAAAATTATTTTTTTATGTCCACACATTTTTAGATCTAGAAATAAAATGTAAACTGCAAGTAAACTCGGCAGGAAATAATTACTGGAGAATACAAAAAGCATAATTATTAGGAAGGCAAGCCTGGTATCAGAGTTAGTAGGCAACCAATCCCAAGAGAAAGTAACATGAAAGTGGATTGGGAGATAAATTCATCCAATCATCTAAATGCCTGGTCAATTAGGTGTTTGAGAAGAAGTGGAAATGAACGTATTATCATTTCATGGCGACTTAAGAAAATTTCCTAACAAGTCAGCGGAGAGAAAATGAAGAGAAGGGGATGATTTGCCAATAAAGGTGTTATTAACCATTCCCTGGCTTCTCCCTCCTGACCTGCGCTACTCCAACTAAAATCACATTAGCCCCTAATTGTCAACATCTGCAGAGCAATAAATTTTAAAATACTTTCCCCTTCATTCTAATCTTGCTTACACATGAATAGGTCTTAGGGTGTGAGGGAAGAGAGAAAATAGCATTCAAAGTTTCCAGGTGGAACCACTTCCAAGGGCTCAAAGCATCAACATCCTGTGCAGTTCCAGAATCTAGGAGAAGCCCAGTGTTGTAGGGGTTCAGTGTATTGGGTGATGGTTTGGAGTTGAGAGATAAAGCTGAAAAGCCAGCTAGGGCGCACTTATGTCCTGTGGGCAGAAAACAGAGAGTCAGTAGAGATTTTAGAACAAGAAAGCACTTTTAAAAGTAAAGCTCCCCTAGCAACAATGTTCAGGCAAGATAGATTGGGTGTTGGGATTAGAAAAGCAGCAGTGGGGGAGCACCTGGGTGGCTCAGTGGATTAAAGTCTCTGCCTTTGGCTTGGGTCATGGTCTCAGGGTCCTGGGATTGAGCCCCGCGTCCGGCTCCCTGCTCAGCAAGGAGCCTGCTTCCTCCTCTCTCTCACACTGCCTGCCTCTCTGCCTACTTGTGATCTTTCTCTGTGTGTCAAATAAATAAATGAAATCTAAAAAAAAAAAAAAAAAAGGAAAGCAGCAGTGGGAATGCCAAGGAGGAGCCTCATACAAGACAGTAGCCTGAGGAGAATGGACAGGACTTGATGCTACACTGGATTGGATGCAGGCAGTAAGGAAGAGGGGTGGCAAGTCTTCTTAGCTAAGAGCAAGAATATATGTAAGAGTGAAAATCTTTCAGTCCAGGACATAGAACAGCCAACTGGAGATGTCCAGTTGGCAGTTGCAAATCTGTTTCTGGAACTCAGGTGAAAGGTCAGGATTAGGCTACTTTGTAACCCATGATGACACAGATGGAATCTGAAGACACAGTATGAATTGGATTGTCTAGAGAGGAGAGGAAGAAGCAGAAAGAAAAGATGAGGCATGGAACTAAGGATTAGAAAACCTGTGGGTAGGGGCACCTGGGTGGCTCAGATGGTTAAGCAGCTGCCTCCGGCTCTGGTCTTGATCCCAGGGTCCTGGATTCAAGTCCTCCATCAGGCTCCCTGCTCAGCGGGGAGCCTTCTTCTCCCTCTCCCTCTCCCTCTGCTCATGCTCTCTCTCTTTCTCACTCTGTCTCAAATGAATAAATAAAATCTTTAAAAAAAAGTCTGTGGGTAAAACAAAGGAAGAGAAGCTAATGTAAGAGAGAGAAAAGGAATGGTCTGAGAAGCAGCAGGATACTAGAAGCAGGGAGGGCCACAGAGACCACGAAAGGGAATTTTGAGAAGCTGGGTTATGTTATGCTTCCAGATTCTGTATCCAACACTTAAAAGATACATATCCTTCTTTTTTCTTTTTTCTTAGATTTTATTTATTTGTCAGAGAGAGAGCGTGAACGTGTGCGAGCGCGCGTGCAAACGCAGGAAGAGTGGCAGGCAGAGGGAGAAGCAGGGTTCCCCGCTGAGCAGGGAGCCAGTTTGGGGACTCAATCCCAGGACCTGAAATCATGACCTGAGCCGAAGGCAGAGCCACCCAGGTGTCCCAGATACATATCCTTCTTAAGGACACATGATTCATATAAGGCATACAAGCAAATCTAAACAAATATTAAAGGACAGGTATTATGTAGAACACATTCTCTGAGAACAATACAATTAAGTTAGAAGTTAATAACAAGAAGATAGGTTAAAAATTCTATATATTTAGAAGTTGAAAACACTTGTAAGTAAATTGATATGTCAAAGAAGAAATTGAATTAGAACATAATGAATGCTTAGAGCAAATGATAATGAAACACCATATATCAAATCTTGAGGTATACAATGAAAATGTTTCTCCAAGGAAAATTTATAGCTTTGCATGCTTATTTAAGAAATGGATAGAGGCTGAAAATTAAAGAGCTAAATGTTTATCTCAATAAATTAGGTAAGGATTGACAGAATAAAACCAAAGAAAATAAAAGGGAAGAATAAAAATATAAGCAGAAATAAGTGAAATACAAAAAGACACCATAGAGCACGTCAATAAAACGAAAAGCTTTTCTTTAAAAAAAATATGAATTAGATAAACCTTTGTGACATTAGTCATGAAAAAAGAAAAAATAATTGGCTAGAAATGGGGGCGTATGTGCTGAAATAGCCTGGATTAAAAATACAGTGTGAGAACACTATGAACAATTTCATTACTAATAAGATCTAGGAATTACCATTTTCTTCCTCCCTGTAATCTTTTTAGGAGGCCATCTAATCCTTTATTTGAAGGTCCCTAAAAATAAAGCCAGATCTACCAGCAGATTTCCAAGCTTTTGCCACAACCACCCCCCTCCCAAAATTTGCTGGGATTGTCACTTGAGATTTAGCAATTTGACTTTCAGCATCACCTTTGGGGCCTTCCTTGCTCTATCAGTCATCAGTCAAGGATCTTCCTTTGGGATACTTTTGTGCTTCGCTCCGGAATTAGCCAGACATCTCAGGGGCATACTCAATTTAAAGGGTGTGCAGATTGTTAGCTGTCTTTGAATGCCATACTGGAATTTGATCAATTTAGTCCACCATTGGTGTTGCTTTTTGATACCTCATGGAGTGTTACAAGGTTTAGTGCTACACAATCTCATGGATACATGGCCACTGTCCTGCAATGAGAATACAAATCCAAGGAGAAGTTCTTGGAAGGATTCTGTTTCTTCCTTCCTCCCTCCCTCCTTCCCTTCCTCCCTTCCTTCCTTTCTTTCTTTTTTTCTTTTTTTTTTTAAAGATTTTATTTATTTATTTCACAGAGGGAGAGAGATCACAAGGAGGCAGAGAGGCAGGCAGAGAGAGAGGGGGA
>LNAC01000027.1:6165617-6199284 GCA_002007465.1 Ailurus styani | reverse complement strand
CCCCGCCCCGCCCCGCCCCGCTTCTCTCCGCTTCCTCCTCCTCCCGGACCCGCCCCCTCCTCCACGCCCCGCCTTCCCACCGCCCCTTCCCGGGTCTCCCAGGCTGCGCAGTCTCCTCCCTGCGTTACGTTCCTGACACGCCCTGCGCCCGCCGCGCGCCGCTTCCGTCGTCGGAGGTTTGACGTTTACGGCACGCCGGAAGGAGAGCTTGCGAGCGCTTTTGGAATTATGGCGGCGGTCGATATTCGAGGTAACTTGCGCTGTTACCCTTTGTTTCCTGATCGGCTGGGGCTTGGTTTGGGGGTTTATAGCTCGCGGGGGTAAATTCAGGTTCTTTTGTGATGACTCTCAAGCCCTTATGAATGGTTTCTATGGACAACTCAAGGCTCTAATCTGGCGAAAAAACGTTTTCCCCGGCTCCTCAGGGGTCTCTTAGAAGCTTCAGAACGAAGGGGTTGGGAGAAGCTCTGGCCTCCGAGCCCTCAGACCTGCAGTGTTGTTGCAGACACACCTATCTCTACAACAAGACTGGGGCTGTTCTCTCCGGGTGAAGGGACGACCTTTGGGCAGAGAGGGGGGTGGGATGACGTGATTTGGTTCATCTCCTGGGACTACGTGTGGGAGCTGCCTTATTCCTGACCCTGCGCCCCTCTTGTCCTTGGACATGAATCCCTAAGATTTTCTTCTGTAAGTTTTATTTTTGAGTCTCTAATACCCTCCATCGAACGCCCAACAATTACCGAGGACAGGGACGGGTCCTTTTTCACAGCGGAATTGTAAAGGTACTTAGGTATTTGTTGAATCAATGAATAAATACAGGGAGACACCATTCCTTAGCTACTTGATCTCCATACCCGTTAGGCTATACATTCTCTTCTCAGCACACGTACACATCTTTTTCAGTGAATTTGAAAAAAAAAAAAACCACAAAAAAACTAGGGACTGTGCTCTGGGATTCCAAAGAGTGAACGAAGGGCGGTTAAAATGCAGCGAAGCGTGAGACCTTAGTTCCAAACTCTCCAGGTTCCTCCAGGTTGGAAGTAACCTTTTATGAGAGTGAGAAGAATTTGTGAAACTGAGAGAGTGCCCATGAATATCTTTATTTTTTTACTGTTGGCGATGGCTTCCACGAAACTTCTTGGACTTGGATGAAACTCTGAACCTGTATTTATTTCCATTTGAAACTTTGTATACTTTTCCTTAAAGGAAATGTGAATTTTTGTACCTTGATGCAAGACCTCTCACCCCCAGCAGTTTAAAGAAAAAGGGCTTTCCTCAAAACTTGTGTAACTATAATAGTTCCTAATCATTTTTACATAGGGTTATTTTTGTTTGTTTATACCTGATTATTAAAGGGAAGTGTTTTGAGATGCCCTTTTCTAACCTTTAATTAACCAAATTGGAGTTTAGTGCACTTAATAGAAATATATTCTCATTTATATTTACTCAGAATGTCCAGTGATCATCAGCATCTCTGTACAGTGTTTTTATATATTTGTTTTTCAGCGTGAGAGTTTCAAGTGCCTAATTTCATTATTTGCTGATAGAAAGGTGTACTTCGGCTATGTGAACATGTTCCCTTGCTACTGAATAAAAAAGGAACATTTAGACCATCAGAGTGTTTTCAAATATTTACCTTTCACAGTGTTTTACTGAGATTTGGTTTGGTCATTGCAAAGGCTTTAAGGGGGGGGCATGTCTGCTGTGTTAGAAGAAAGTAAGGTCAGAAAGGTAATTGGTGACTTGCTCATATAGGGATTGATTGCAAGCCATGATAAGGTCTTCGGCTTTTCCACTGAGTGGGTTTTCTCCAGTGAGAGCCACTGGAGGGTTTTGACCGAAGGGAAGTAACATAACTGACTCACTGTTTTTAAGGATCAGCTTGGCTGCTAAGAACAGTGTCGGAGGGTAAGGGTGGGATTAGGGAGACCAATTAGGAGGTCATTCCTGTAATGCAAGGAAATTTGGAGGTAGCTGGGACTAGGGTGGTAACAGCGGAGGTGGTAAGAAGTGGTTGGATTCTGCTTGACTTAGTAGTATATTCCCTTAATGGGGCTGTGGTCACAGGTAGTCCCGAAATGGGATAGATATAATTTTATTTCTCAGTTGCATACCACCCTCGTAATCTCAGTTAACCATTAACTGGTTATTGGTTAACTGAATATCCTTGGATTCTGGAGTATGTATAAATCTATGTCTAGTAGAGTAACTTGTCCTTGGCCCTCAATCATAAATTAATAGATATTTGCTGGCTATTTTAAATCTGGCCCTGTGCAAGTTCCTGATGAGTAAGACACAGCCCCAGTTGTCTAAAAAGTCAAATTTAATGGGAACACATTTGTATTTCTGGGTTAAAATATGATGAGTATTAAGAAAAGTATAAAAAATGGTGTAAGGACATAGAGAAGGAAGCCATTATTCCTGTCTTGCAAAGTAGAGAAAGGCTTTGTAGAGATAGGACATTTGAAATGAGTTTAACTTAGTGTGACTAAATTATCCGCTAAACTCACACCTTTTGGAGAATGAAAGGGATCTCTATTTTTAAAAAAGGCATAAACTAGGGGGGGAGGGAGAGGTACAAACTAGAACAGCCTTGATTAAGCCAGAAATAAATTTGATCATTGTAATTTTAAAATAAATTGATTATTGGCACTGCCAACAACACCTTCATAATTAACATTTACTGGGTTATTAACAATGTGCTAAAAGCATTTCACGTTTACAATCTAGCACATAGATACTATGTAGTATCTATATAGTACCAACCTTCAATACCTCAAGAAGGTAAAGTGGTTAAAATAGTGCCAGGCACAGTTTTCAGAAGTGGTGATTAATATACTTTGTGTTCGTATTGGTCTCATAGGCCATACTTGCCTGATTTTTCATCTTTGATTAGTTTTCAAAATGGGAAAAATATGACAGCTGCTGATCAGAATATAGCTTCGTGAAGAAAATTATAGGGAAAATACACTGAACAGTCACTTGGAGCAGAAGACATTTATGATTCCTTCTAAATTCCAAGAGTCTGATTCCATATTTAAACTCTATATCCAGGGACACGTGGGTGGCTCAGTTGGTTAAGCGTCTGCCTTTGGTTCAGGTCATGATCCCAGGGTCCTGGGAGTGAGTCCCGAATTGGGCTCTTTGCTCATTGGGAAGCCTGCTTCTCCCTCTGCCTGCTGCTCCCCCGCCCCCCCGCACTGCGCTTGTGTTCTCTCTCTCTCTCTCTCTCTCTGGCAAATAAATAAATTTTTAAAAATCATTAGAAAAAAAAACCCTCAATATATCCAAGCCAAAGTCACTATCATTTCTTTACTAAATGAGATATTGGTTCCTAAGTTCTCTGACTTTATAATTGATCATTCAGGAAATTGTCTGTTTTCTCCCTAAAAATGTCAATTTCATCCTTATCTTCCTATGCATTGCCATTGCCTTCCACCAGGTCCTCATCACCTCATGCCCATAATTGTTGACTCTCCATAATTGTTGGTAGGTAGACTCTATAATTAAGTATTTATTCATTTCTGCACATTATTCTTCTACCTATGATCTGTAATATTGTAACAGTTTATTATCAGTAACTTATGACACTATATAGACATAGTTGCCATTATGTGAGAAACAAACCTAAAATTGTGAAATGCTTTTTTTCTTAAGATTTTTTTTTTAAGATATTTTATTTATTTGACAGAGCGAGATTACAAGTAGGCAGAGAGGCAGGCAGAGAGAGAGGAGGAAGCAGGCTCCTTGCTCGGAGCCCGATGTGGGGCTCCATCCCAGGACCCCGAGATCATGACCTGAGCCGAAGGCAGAGGCTTTAACCCACTGAGCCACCCAGGCACCCCTTTTCTTAAGATTTTTATTTATTTGATGGAGAGAAAGCACAAGCAGGGGAAGTGGCAGAGGGCAGAGGGAGAAGCAGGGTCCTTGTGGAGCAGAGAGACCTATGTGGACTCGATCCCAGGACTCTGGGATCATGACCTAAGCCAAAGGCAGGCTCTTAACCTATTGAAACATCCAGGCGCACCCACAAATGCTTTTATACAATTATTCCTAAGGAAATAAAAAAAATGTGTGAGAAAGTTGCTTTGAACAAAGCTACTTTAATAGCTGGACCGAAACCTGAAAGTAATGATTTATCCTTTGTTGCTTTTCATTAAAAAAACAAAACGAAACTCTCTTTTTCCGAAAACGTTATTTCCTGGCATGTTAGATACTTGGTTATGGCATGATGTATTTATGATGAACCTTCTCTGTAGTCTGTATTGATTATTTGATCATTCACATACTTCATCTGTTTGTTTTTTCCTTTATTTTACAACATACATAGCACATTTTACCTTTATAATTTTATAAATTATAAAATTTGATTAATTTCCCTTAGAACTGCGTGTTGCCTTGGATAGGTTTGACTTCTTCAAAGGTGACAGAAGCAATTACAGTTCAGGAGAGGTTGAAGTTTTCAATTCTTTCTTTTTCAACTAGTATTAATAGGCATTTTGATGTTCATAACTTACACCTAATGGAATTTAGTACTATCAGTGATATGGAACATTATTGCAGTCAGTAGCCAATAAAAGCTCATTAATAAAGCTATCTAGTTCTATTTACCATGTCTTTTTTTTCTTTTTGCATTTTGAAATATTAAAGAATTAATTCTATTCCAAAATATGAAACTGTATGGCTATAATTAAGGGCATTCTACTTCTCACTTGCTTCATAACTTTTGCATCATTATCTCCTCTATACTAATGGCTTCCTAACTTATTTTTGTCCCTAATCGGGAGGTCTCAAACTGATGGCTGTGAATGTTTTCTTTGGGGTGCATTTATTTTTTAACATGTAGTACCAAAACCCCCACCTCCTCCTCACCCTGTGAAATATCATCTCTGTTCCCTCAGGTAAGGGATTCTCCTTCCACTGTGCTCTGGTAACACATTTATTCATACCTTTGTTGTAGCACTTATCATGTCATCTTGTCATTGCTTTCTTGCACACCTATCTCTTCTGTGAGAGTATGTAGGTTAGGATCCATACAAGTCTTATATTCATAGTACCTCCTGCATTAGATCATAATAAATGTTGGATTGACTTTTTTTCTTTTTTCTCATCCTTTATCATTTTGTTTTTTTTCCTATAGATAATCTGCTGGGAATCTCTTGGGTTGACAGTTCCTGGATCCCCATTTTGAACAGTGGAAGTGTCCTGGATTACTTTTCAGAAAGAAGTAATCCTTTTTACGATAGGACATGTAATAATGAGGTGGTCAAAATGCAGAGGCTAACATTAGAACACTTAAAGTAAGTTATTATAAGAAGGTTGCATTTTGCCAATTAGAGATTTTGAGATGAATGGTTCTCTCAAGCTGTGGATAGTGAAGTATAGAGTAGAAGTTTTGGAAGAACTGGAGTTTGCGGTGGGGGTGGGGGTGTTGTACAAATTTGACATGCAAAGGAATTATCAGTAGTCACTTATAACCTAGGAATGCTTTTCTGTATAATTTCATATATTACTGTCCAGTTAAAATATAGCTATGACGTTTAGATGCAGATCCGATTAATGATCTTAGCAATGCAGTTATTCTTCACCAGGTGACCATATTCATTGTCTCTTTAACATCAAATTTAATGTCTTACGCTGTAGTGTGGCTTATAGTAGATTTTTCTTCATATGACAAAACTTTACCTTGACAGTTGAAAAGTAAGATTCTTCAGACTTTGGATGCTAAATAATTAAGAATTTATTGCTATTACAAAAGTTTCTGAAATAATTGTGTAATACAGTTTTTCATTTGTCAGCTAAATGTCAGAGGGATTCTTGAACTTAGATTTCTGAGGTATTTTAAATAGCTTTTAAGAGGTAAATATTTACAGCTATCAAGACAACTTATTGTTGCTTTTAAACAATCTGTCAGGTCAAAAAATTTATCGGAGGCAAGGATAGGGTTTTTGATGTTGTCTTGTTGAGTAGACTATATAGTTGAAATATATGGTCAAGACGTGAATGGTCTTCATGTACTATATATTTTTAGATTTTACATACATGTATACCTCTCAGGAAGCATTGCAGTATTTTGGTTGTCTTTTTTGAAATGTACACTCTTCATTGTGCTTTCATGACTGAAAATACTCAGATTTAAGTTTATTGTGGATTTTTGTAGAGAAAGTTTGTTGTTTAAAAATAAAATCTTACTTTATATTCTACCTACCTGGGAAAATAGCCAGTTTTATTGAACAGCCAGCTTTTAATGTCAAAATGGCAGTTTTAATTTGATTTACAGTATTGCTCTAATTTCATATAATAATCTGATTGTACTACACAATTGTTTGTAGGGCATTCATAGATCTCTGGATGTCTGTGTTCTGTTTTTAGTCAAATGGTTGGAGTAGAATACATCCTTTTACATGCTCAAGAGCCCATTCTTTTTATTATTCGGAAGCAACAGCGGCAGTCCCCTACCCAAGGTAAAAATGTAAACTTCAGGCATAATTTTCTTCTTAAAATACTATGATTTACTTAACTTTCTGAGCTACATGTTCTTACTTTTTTGGATTGGGTTCTGTTTGGGGGATCCCCAAGACCACGTACATGTTCGGTGCTTTGCTTAGAGGACACAGCACACTCGGCATATGGGTATGTTAGTTATACCTAAGATTTGTCATGGCAGCACAGTAAGGATCCACAAACAGATCAATAAGGGAAAAAGCCATATCAAGTAGGATCTGTAGGAATCCATGTGTAAGCTTCCTTTATTTTCCCTTCTGCAAGGGGCCACACCAAGTGCATCCTTCCTCCAGCACACCCCCCCCCACACACATTTTATGTGTGTAGTATATCTGCTTTAGGGAAATCCTTTTGATACTCAGAGTCCAGTATTATTCTTGAGGGCTAATCCTGTGGACATCCTCTGCCTGCCAAAATTCCAGACTCTCAGAAGGAAATGAGGGTTCCACCATAATCATATTGTTTGTATAAATTGTCTAGGCATGCTTGTATAGCAGGCATAAATTTACCACTTAGAAAATATTTCAGAAGCCAAGTTCCCCTAGTCAAATGCTTGGAGTCTTCCAACATGCCCAAGGACAACTTTCCAAGCACTAACAAAGTAACTCACTACTTTGAAGCCCCCTCTTCTGTGAGGATAGTTGTTGGGAACCTTGACATTCCTGAGTAACTTCTCTCAGTCCACTGAGTCTTAATTCTTTTAAAAAAGTACATGGTAGATGCAGCTGCACCAAATTCATAGGGGATCAATTGAAAATCCTCATTAGGTGCACCTGGGTGGCTCAGTCGTTAAGCGTCTGTCTTCAGCTTGTGTCGTTATCTCAGGGTCTTGGGATCAAACCCCGCATCGGGCTCCCTGCTCTGTGGGAAAGCCTGCTTCTCTCTCTCCCACTCCCCCTCTGGTGTTCCCTCTCTCACTGTGTCTCTCTCTGTCAAATAAATAAATAAAATCTTCAAAAAAAATCCTTATTAACACATTCAGTTGAAATTCTTACTGGCTTATATTACCAAACATAAACTTGCTTTAGAAATCACACTGAAGAGTAAGAGTTCAGATTTGACTTTGAATCAAAGAAGTAGGTACCATTCCAGAGATGACCAACTACATCTCTCATTAGATAACCTCATCAAGACATTTAGGAAAAACCTTCACCCTGATAGTGATTTCAGAGAATGACTTGCTAAAGAAGTTGTGGTTCCAGAGTTAAGAATCCACATTTAATTTCAAAATCTAATGGTCTAGAGTCCCTGCCCAGCAGAAAAAAGGAACTTGAGAACAAAGGCAAGACCAGGAACAAGATTTCCATGATGAGAGGGTTCAAGGTATAGAAGTGACACAATGTGGTACCAGCTTCATTAGCAGCTGTTTTATTCCTTGGGACCCAGGAATGGGACACATTGGCAGGTTCAGTGCATCTGATGTCTTCACCCTAGGCCCTAAATCTCTCAATCTCAGGTCTTACTCCCCAGCATGTAGGTGACTAATAGCAGCATTGGATCACTTGAGAACTTGTCAGAAATGCACTGTCCCTCCTGAGTAAGAATCTGACTTTAACAAGATACTTAGGTGATTCAGATGCATATTCCAATTTGAGAAACATTGCTCTAGTTGGCAAACTTTGTCTGACGGTCCAGAGAGTAAATATTTTAGGTTTTGTGGGTGTCAGGGTGTCTAACAGCTACTCAACTAGTGTCATAGCAGCCTTAGATAATAACATAAATGGATGAGTATAGCTATTTTCCAGTATAAATTCAGTTACAAAAATAGGAATTGCCAAACCCTGCTTTAAGCTTTAATATGAGAAAATATCAAATTTTAACTGTTCTTTTTATGAAAATCTATTTAGCAATTTGTGTGTGTAGCTATATTCATGAATATTTTTATTTTTACTGCTTTAGTTATCCCACTGGCTGATTACTATATCATTGCTGGAGTGATCTATCAAGCACCAGACTTGGGGTCTGTTATAAACTCTAGGGTGGTAAGTATTTCACATTCTTGAAGCCCTAAAGAAAACTTTTAATTGAGCTGCCTTGTTTCTAAGAGTCAGACAGAAGCTTCTCTCCCTTGTGTATGTTGGCATGAAGTGTTGGACTACTAGAATGTCTTGAACATGGGTTTCTTTGAGCCAAGTCCATGTTAAAAGTATATATCACAGCCCCAGCTCTGTAGTGATTAAAGTTCTGAAAAAAAAAAAAACAAAAAAAACAAAATAGAAAATTACTGTCTTTGCATATGTAATATTGTAGGTATTTACTTTGGAGATTTTAGTTGATCTAATGAGAAATTCAGAATTTGTTTTCTTTTTACAAGCTTACTGCAGTACATGGCATTCAGTCAGCTTTTGATGAAGCTATGTCATATTGTCGGTATCATCCTTCCAAAGGGTATTGGTGGCACTTCAAAGATCATGAAGAGCAAGGTGGGTAGAACACCTAGACCTCCTAAGAACACTTTTTGGTATTCTGCGAATGAAGCTGTTTTCTATAGGAAAAGAGCTATTGATTTCTAGGTGTGTTTTAGATAGGAAGACTTCATAGAATGATGATATTTTCATAGCTACGATTCATGTAACTAGATGTGGTAATACTAGCTTTCCCATAGGAACAGATAGAAATTTTAATCTGTAGGTAACTGGTAATCTTTGGTAAGTTGATTCAAGGTTTTAAAATACTTGGAACATATAGAGGATATCAGTGATGAGGAATGAGTCATGATGATGTATCCTGCTTTCCTAACTGTTAAGCCATCTTGAAATCTGGAACCTGACTCTCCTGTCTTCAGAGTAGGGGAGATGCTTTTATAACCCTGTCTCCAGATGACCAGTCTGTTTTCTGATCATTCCATGTTATTACCTGTTGTGATACGAGGTCCCCTAGTTTCCACAACTGCTATTCTCCTACTGGTTCTGCACCATATTTTACAATACAAGTGCTCTGGATATGTGTCTATAACAGTATACCTATATTCTGAATTTCCTTCTCTGAGAAATAGCAACTCAGAATAAATTACTTAAGGAAGAGTAGCCTTTAAATAGAATGCAGACCTGTGAAATGAATGGTCTTTCAGATATAGTTGTATTTATTCTTAATAGTAGGTGCAGGCAGCAACATTTGGCATAGGAAAGTTTGCATCTGTTGAATAAACTTCTCTCAAGAGCTCTTTGCCCCTATTCTAATGAAATGTTTGGAAGAAAACTTACCTAGAACTCTTCATTTATAGATAGTCCCCCAGTATAGCTCCCTCCTGGGAAAAGTACCACACATGATCAATTTCAGAATTTCTCTTGCAAGTTCTTTTCTTTCTTATCTTTATGATCTCCTGTTGTTTGGTTTGTCCTGTGTTTTTCAGTGGATTATAGTGTTCATAATCGAGTGTGATAACTTGAGCTTGTGAATGTTGCATGTCTATTAGGGTTTATGGGAAGACCACTTAATACACTTAAAATATACACGAGATAATTTCAGATCCAAAATCTGGAGTGTGATTTAGGTAATTATGGAAAATGTTAGCCTTAAAATTCTTACTATCTGTCAATGCGTAGATACTAAAACTGAAACATCTTTAAAAGACTTAATTAGCTTTTTAAATGTTAAAATGTTAACTTTATTTAAGAAGGAAGAGTTAAGAATACTTGTTTCTATATGTTGTGTTTATTTTGGGGGATAATCTTTGGAATAGTAGTTATTAAAAATAGTATTTGGGTACATTCATGGTAGACAAAGATTTGTAAAATGTAAGACACTGAACTAATTAGGCAGTGTTCTGATTTTGACTTCATGTTTAAATAGATAAAGTCAAACCTAAAGTTAAAAGGAAAGAAGAACCAAGCTCTATTTTTCAGAGACAGCGTGTGGATGCTTTACTCCTAGACCTAAGACAGAAATTTCCACCCAAATTTGTGCAGGTAATGAGAGTGCATGTGGTTAATTTTGATTTGACGCTTTTTCCTGGAAATTTATTTTTAATTGAGAACTGTTTCATTGTGACATAAAAATAGTGACTTTCCTCATTAGTTAAAAATGGTTTCGGGAAGGGGGAGAGTGTCTTTGAATCAAAGGAAAGGTTTTTAAAGACTTAATGGAAGAATTGGGTAAAGGGAATGGAATTAACACTCTTCTGTGCTCTTAAGTTTATTTTCTCTTTGAATCTTCACAAACGAGGATATACATAACATTCTCATCCCAAAGTTGCTAAAAGTGTCATAGATAGTAACTAACTAAACTAGAATCTGAAACTCCTGCTGTTTTTACTCTGTATGCTGCCTTTCATCCTGGTGTAATAGATATCTAAGTCCTAAAATTATAGACTAGTTAAAACTTTTATAACAAGTGGTGCCTTACTATCTCAGTTAGTAGAACACGTGACTCTTGATCTTGGTGTAGTGAGTTCGAGCCCCACGTTGGGTATAGAGATTATAAGTAAACTTAAGAAACAAAAAACTTTTGGAAAAAAAAAATCTTTTGTAACAAAAAGAACAGTTGAGGTAGAGGGTTTGGCATAATAAATGGAGAAGTAATAAATAGAGTTACATCATACTGGCGATTAAGTTATATGAATTCTGTTAATGTTATTTAGCATAATAGCAATAACAAATCCACCTGCCATTCTACTAAATGAGCTTTTGAAGTGAAGTAGGTATGAGATGGAATATGTGAATATGTTATTCTCCTGGTTAGTTAGTCTCAGTTCATACTTCCACAGGGCTTTTTACACACAAGGTCATGTATACTATTTTTCTTCTGGGGCGGGGGGACTAAGATTTTCAGGTTGGTTTTAGATTAAATGAGATTTTTCACACTTTGATATGACTTTACAACAGGCCTCCCTTTCCCCTTCCCCTGACTCCACTGTGTGAGAGTTATGTGCTTTTGGAGTGGTGATGTGGTGAAGGGAGCGGAGGACAGAATGGAATGTAGGACAGCAAAGTCAATTTAGAGAACTCTGATGAATTGCACTTGAAGATAAAATAGTGTCTGTTGAATAAATAAATTATAGTGTGTGTAGGGGTATGAGTAACCATGATAGTGTAGGAGGTTAGGTATGGTTTACCATTCATTGAGTACATAGTATATATGAGGGAGGCTGGGGGAAGAACACCTGGACCTCCACAATACAGTAGCTATTAGGCACACGTGACTATTGAACATTTGAAACACAGCCCATGTGAATTGAGCTGTGATGTAAGTATAAAATGCATACTGGATTCAAAGACTTAGGGGGTGGGGTACAGAGAAAAAAGATGTAACTACCAGCTTGCATTGGTGGCTCACATCTTTCTTTTGAACAGTTCTGATGTAGAAAATGGGAACAGAGCACACAAAACTAGAAATATGAAAGAGTATTAATGGACATACTAATAATAATGGACAAATTTCTCAGAAACCAAAAATCTTTAGTTTGTTGTTCTTTTTCTAGTTCCTTGAGCTGTAAACTTAAGATTCCTTATTTGAGAACTTTATTCCATTTTAATGTAGGCATTTATTATTATAAACTTTACTCTCAGTACTGCTTTTGTTGTACCCTCTAAATTTTGGTATGTTGTGCTTTCATTTTTATTTCTTTCCAGATAATTTCTGATTTCCTTTTTGATTTCTTCTTTGAACTATTGGTTGTTCAGGAGTGTGTTGTTTAATTTTCACATACAAGTTAGCAAAAGGAAAGAAGTGAAAAAGAGAAGAGCAAAAACAAATGAAATAGAGACTAGAAAAATTCTAGAAAAAAATTAAGAGTTGGTGTTTTGTAAAGATAAAATTGACAGACTTTTAATTAGACTAACAGGAGACTCAATTCAAATTAGAAATGAAAAAAAAAGCAAATTAGAAATGAAAGGTGAGACAGGAACAAAAGGATCATTAAGAGACTATGTATAAGTAAGTATATGCCAACAAATTGGAGAACCTTAAAAAAAATTGGAAAACTTATAAGAAATTCCTAGAAATGTACAACCCCTCAACCCTGAGGCATGAAGAAACAAAATCTGAACAGACCAAAAATGAGTAGGCTGATTAAATTAGTAATCACATACCTCTCCACAAAGAAATGTCTAGGACCAGATGACTTCATAGGTGAATTCTACCAAACATTTAAAGAGAATTAATGCCAATCTTCAAATTCTTTCAATCCAAATTCATTGTATGCGCATTAACCTGATACCAAAGACAGACAAAGACACTACAAAAGAAAACTATGTTCAGTATCCATGATGAACACAGATGCAGAAATCCTCAATGAAATACTAGCAGACCGAATTAAACAGCACTTTAAGAGAATCCTACATCATGATTAAGTGGGATTTATCCCTGGAATGCAAGGGTGGTACAACATACTGAAATCAGTCATGATGGTATACTGCATTTTCAGAACAAAGGTTAAAAATCACATGGTCATCTCAATAGATGCAGAATAAGCATGGACAAAATCCAACACCCTTTTATGGTGAAAAACAAAACAAAACAAAACAACACAAAAAACGTTCAACAAACTGGATAAGAAAAGAATGTGCTTCAACATAATAAACGCCATATGTGATAAACGCGTAGCTAACAATTCTCAGTGGTTGAAAAACCGAGTTTTTCCTCTAAGATCAGAAACAATACAAGGATACCCACTTTGCACAGTTCTGTTCAACATAGTACTGGAAGTTCTGCCAGAGAATTTAGGCAATAAAAATAAATAAAAGGCATTCAAATAGGAAAAGAAGTAAAATTGTCTCTTTACATGATCCCTGACATGATCTTATACATACTAAACTATAAAGATTCCACTTAAGAAGCTGTTAGAACTAATCAACAAATTCAGTAAAGTTGCAGGATGCAAAATCACTCAAAAATGAGTTGCATTTCTATACACTAACAACGAACTATCTGAGAAGGAAATTAAAACAATTCCATTAACAGTAGCATTAAAGAATACTTAGTAATAAACTTTTTGTTTTCAGCTTTATTGAGATATAATTGGTATTTATGTATGTTTAAGGTATACAGTGTATTGACATGATACATTAGTATATTGCAAAATGACCTCCATAGCATTATGTTACACAATTAGCATTTCTTTTTTGTGGCAAGATCATTTGAGATTCACTCTCCTAGCAACTTCTGAGTATATAATACGGTATTATTAACTATAACCACCATCCTGTAATTGGATCCCCAGAACTTATTCATGTTATCAGTGGAAGTTTGTACCCTTTGACCAACATCTTTCCATTTCCCCTGCCAACCATCCAGACCACTGATAACCATCACTTTACTCTCTTGATGAATTTGGCCTTTTTAGATTCCACATATAAGTGATATATTGAATATTTCATGTTCTCTTTCTGGCTTATTTCACTTAGCATAATGTCCTCAAGGTTCATCTTTTTTCCTGCAAATGGCAGTATTTCCTGCTTTCTGGTGGTTGAATAATCAATTTCATACTACATTTTCTTTATCCATTCATCTTTTGACACATCGTACATTGTTTCTGTATCTTAGCTATTGTGAGTTAATGCTATAGTAAACATGGGAATGCAGTTATTTCCAATATTCTGTTTTCATTTCCTTTGGATATATACTCATAAGTGGGCTTGCTGGATCATGTATTTCTGTTTTTAATTTTTTGGGAACCCTTTGTGTTGTTTTCCATACTGGCTCTACCAGTTTACATTCCTACCAACAGTGTATCAGGGTTCCTTCTTCACATCCTTGCCAGCACTTGTAATCTCTGTCTTTTTGTTGATAGTCATTCTGATAGGTGTGAAGGGATATCTCATTCTGGTTTTGATTTACACTTCCCTGATGATGAGAATGTTGAGCACCTTTTAATATACTTCTTAGCCAGTTGTATATCTTCTTTGGAAAAATACTCTGTTCCTCTGCCCCCCTTTTTTTTTGTTTTGTTTTGTTTTTAAGATTTTATTTATTTGTCAGAGAGAGTACAAGCAGGGGGAGCAGCAGACAGAGGGAGAAGCAGGTTCCCTGCTGAGCAAGGAGCCCTGTGCGGGACTTGATCCCAGGACACATGACCTGAGCTGAAGGCAGACGCTTAACCAACTGAACTGCCCAGGTGTCCCTCCTCTGCCCATTTTTTAATTGGGTTGTTTGGGGGTTTTGTTTTGTTTTGCTGCTGAGTTATATGAGTTCTTTATATATATTTTGGATGTTAACCCCTTATTGGATATAGGATTTGCAAATATTTTCTCCCATTCTGTAGGTTGCTTTTCATTTTGTTGATGGTTTCCTTTGCTGTGCAGGAGCTTTTTAGTTTGATGTAGTCCCACTTGTTTATTTTTGGTTTTGATGTGTTTGTTTTTGGTGTCAAATCCAAAAAATTCTCTCCAAGATGTTAGGGAGGTTATGGCCTATGTTTTCTTCTAGAGCTTTTTGGTTTTCAGGTCTCATGTTCATGTTTTTAATCCATTTTGAGTTCATCTTTATGTATGGTGTAAGATAGTGGTCTAGTTTTATTCTTTTGCTTGTGGCTGCCCAGTCTTCCCAACACCATTTATTGAAGCCTAGGTCAAAGAGGTTGCTGCCTCTAGGATTTTGATGGATTCCTGTCTCACATTTAGGTCTTCCATCCATTTTGAGTTTGCTTTTGTGTATGGTGTAAGAAAGTGGTCTAGTTCCATTCTTCTGCATGTGGCTGTCCCAATTTTCCCAACACCATTTTTTGAAGAGACTCTTTTTTCCATTGGATATTCTTTCCTGTTCTGTTGAAGATTAGTTGACCATTGAGTTGAGGGTCCATTTCTGGGTTCTGTATTCTGTTCCATTACCTGTGTATCTGTTTTGTGTTAGCACTATACTGTCTTGATGATTATAGCTTTGTCATACAGCTTGAAGTTTGGAATTGTGATGCCTCCAGGTTTTCTTTCTCAACATTCCTTTGGCTATGTGGAGTCTTTTCTGGGTCCATACAAATTTTAGGATTATTTGTTCCAGCTCTGTGAAAAATGTTGATGGTATTTTGATAGGGATTGCACTGAATGTATAGATTGCTCTGGGTAACATAGACATTCTAGCAATAGATATTCTTCCAATGTGTAAGCATGGAATGTTTTTCCATTTCTTTGTGTCTTCCTCAATTTCTTTCATATGTGTTCTATAATTTTCAGAGTACAGATCCTTTGTGTCTTTGGTTAGGTTTATTCCTAGGTATTTTATGGTTTTTGGTGTAATTGTAAGTGGGATTGACTCCTTAATTTCTCTTTCTTCTGTCTTGTTGTTAGTGTATAGAAATGCAACTGACTTCTGTGCATTGATTTCATATCCTGTGACTTTGCTGAATCCCTGTATGAGTTCTAGCAGTTTGGGGGTGGAGTCTTTTGGGTTTTCTACATAGAGTATCATGTCTGCGAAGAGTGAGAGTTTGACGACTTCTTTGCTGATTTGGATCAGGCTTAGATTTAGACTTGGTTTTGATTGATAACCAAAATTGAGAATACAGGGAAAAAACCAGATTGTGGTTTAAATATTAGGGGTTTAAATACTAGTTGTTAAGAGTTCTATTTTAATTGACCAATCTCCAGAACATTCAGTAGCTTACTGCTGCGTTTGGGTTCTGAGGTATTCCAGGTGAATTGACCTTTTTTCTGGCTAGGGGTCCTGCCTTAAACTCCACATACTTTCCTATTCTGATGAGTGAGGCTGGACAATGTAGAAAACTTTAGACTTTTGAATCTTAAAACAAAAATGCTTTGCTTTATAGAAAGTTATGGAAATTTAAAATAGCATATGAAAGTAAAGAGAATAATTAAAAACGAAACCCCTATGTACCTGTTACCTGGCTTTAACAGTCATCACACATGGCCAGTCTTGTTTTAGATCTTCTTTTTCTACTCCCTCTCAATTATTTTGAAACTGGTTGCATATATGGTTCCATATCATTTCAGTTCATTTTTTACATTTTTCTTTTTACTTATTTTTAAAGATTTATTTTAGAGAGAGGGAGTGCACACACATGTGAGTGGGGGGAGGGGCAGAAGGAGAGGGAGAGAATCTCAAGCAAACTACCCACTGAGTGTGGAGTCTGATGGAGGCTGATGCAGGGCTTGCTCTCCCGACACATGAGATCACTGCCTGAGTTGAAACCAAGAGTCAGATGCTCAACTGACTGAGCCATCCAGGTGCCCCCATTTTTCTTTTAAGGTTTAGCCACAGTCCTACTTCTGTTGTCATTTTCTAGAACCCTACATTTCTTTTAACCATCCAAGGGCCAAAGCCAACTCCCAAAGAGAGAGTATGTTCAACTCTTTGTAACAGAACTAGAAGAAAGATGGCTTTCTCTAGAATTTTTAATCCCTGTGCTCCTTCTACCCAGAAGGTTTCTCTTGAGATCTAGAGAGGAAAAGATTCTTGGTTTACTTGAAGTCTCCTGTGAACTCCCTATATACTCATTTTGTCTCCCAGAACTGTTTGTAGCTCTTAACAAAGTAAGTTTGTAAGACTTACTCTTACTTATCCATTGTATTTGACGGTTGAGCTTCTGGGTTGCCCTATGAGAAGTGCTCAGAGAATATTAAGTCCTGCCTGCTTCCTTGGAATTCCTTTTTCCATTTTTTAATTCTCACTACTACTGAAAGTTACACTGATACTGACATGGTGAGAGTTCAGGACCCTTTAAAATGAATGTCTTTTCAGTGCTGTTTTCAGAAGTTGCTTGAACACCATAGAATTCAGCTAGGTTTATCTCAAGGTTACTGATTAAATTTTGTCAGAAAGGTCCCCCTATTCTATTTTCCTATCTGAAACCATATCCTACTAGTTGGTCTGATACTATTCACTAGAAAAGATGAGAGAGTGTGTTGGGTACGTAATGACATTATTCCGATGTCCAGATATAGTCCAGTATAGTGCAAATAGTTCAGTGCTAGCCGTAGAAGAAAACTCCCTCTCAATTTCTCACTTCTCACTGTTATTTCCTGTATTTCCTCTCCTATTACAAAGTAAAATTCATTGTTCCCTCATACTACTTTAGACATCTTTAACTCCTAATACATTGGTAAGATGTGTGATAATGTGGGTATGTTGGAGGTTCCTATGAGCACCCTGGTGTTTGGAGATTTGCTTAAAAGACTCACTGGATTTATTACAGTGACATAGTAAGGATATATAGCCAGATTTAAGGAAAAAGACAAGTAGAGTCTGGAGGAGCCTGTGCCCATGCTTCCTTATATCCTGTCTTTCCCATTAGGGATTACACAAAGTGCATTCTTCTCTCAACAGTGAAATTGAGGCAACATGTGTGTCATATTTTTGCTCAAGGAAGTCCATTAGAGATGTGGTACCTGTGTTTTTTGGGTAGAGGGGAGGGAGTTTATCATGTAGGTACTCTATCTAGCTGATACCAAAATTCACATTCCTGGAAAGAAAGTAAATATTCATCATAAACAACATTGTACAGTCTAGACACAGTGAGCCACCACTATCAGGGAATGATGGGAACCTTCCAAAACTCGTAGTCATCAGCAAGGGTTAGCCTTGCAAGCTGGCTTTTCTAAGAATAGCAGCCTCAGGCTTTCANGCTGAGCAGGGAGCCCGATGCGGGCCTCGATCCCAGGACCCTGAGATCATGACCTGAGCCGAAAGCAGAGGCTTTAACCCACTGAGCCACCCAGGCGCCCAGGCTTTCAGTGTTTATCTTTTCTGCACAATGGATAATAATATGGAGCTGAGTTTTGGTCTTATTAAGTGTAGCTTCCTAGAACTTGCAGTTGGAATGGACTAGTAGGCATTTGTCAGCATGAATCTGGAACATGTGATTATCAGGAAATTTTGTAGTCTTTAGTCATAGGAATAGATGAGAAAGCTTAGGGAGGGCATGTAATTTCAGAAAGAAATTCAGAAAATGCCTGGAAACATTGACCTTAAAAATGAAGAGAACATTTTTCTTTTGAGATGATGGGGAAGTCTATAAAGTTACATGTATGTGTGTATTTAATGTGTGTGTTTATAGGAAAAGGAATAATAAGTTTGAAGGAGATAGCTGGGAGGGAACTCGGGATGTTGACATCCTTTTTTTTAAAAAAAATGTAGAATACAGAGTCATTGGCTGCAAGTGAAGGGTAGGTTGTGAGCCTTGAGGGAGGAGGGGGAAACTGTTTGAAACCATTTAAGTTGGGTAATAGGAAAAGGGAGATGACAGTGTAATCAAATAAAAGAACTGCTGTACAGAATGGAGGATCTGACCTTGTTCCTGACTCATGATGCCCCCATCATTTTTTTACTGTAAGATTTTGTTTATTTGAGAGAGAGAACATAAGCTGGTGGGAGGGGGAGAGGAGAGGGAGAAGCAGACTCCCCGCTGAGCAGGTGGCATGACCTGAGCGGAAGGCAGACACTTAACCAACCCAGCGACCCCTGTAGTTTGATTTTTATTTATTTATTTGTTTGTTTATTTATTTAAAGATTTTATTTATTTATTTGACACAGAGAGAGAGATTATAAGTAGGCAGAGAGGCAGGCAGAGAGACAGGGAGAGGAAGAAGCAGGCTCCCTGCTGAGCAGAGAGCCCGATGCGGGCCTCGATCCCAGGACGCTGAGATCATGACCTGAGCCGAAAGCAGAGGCTTTAACCCACTGAGCCACCCAGGCGCCCATGTAGTTTGATTTTTAATAGAGTCTTGTCAGAAGCCTTATGTTCATAGAATATGAACAATTTCTCTTTGCTTCCCATACCTGCCATCTTTGTAAGTTGGAGTGTTTATCTGTATTTTGTTCTTTCTTCAAGCTCACATCCCCTATGCCTCTGGAGTCTTGAAAGTCTCCATTATTCTCTCCCATTGGATTCTGCTTCGCTGCTTTTTGTGCAGCGTTATAGCCTGGGTGCAGAGGCAGAAGGCCATGTAGATAGATGTTCAAGGGAGGATTTTTTTATGTTTGATCTTTTGTTCTAGCCCTAGTTTTGTGTCTTTTCTGAAACAAGGGGATAAGAAGTAGAAAATGGTAAATTTACTTTTTATGGTACATGAATAGTAGTTCCTCTTTATGGAGTCATTTTTAATATAATTTGAATGAAGGTGTAATTTTAATAAGAATTATGAAGTTAAGAAGAAGAAAACTTTGCTAACCTGCCCTGTTTTCTCTTCCCCATCCCCCTTTCTTAAAATTATAGCAAAAGTCTGGAGAAAAGCCTGTCCCAGGTATGGTTCCTGATATTCTTATTAAACTTGAAGTAAAACCAGTCTGTTTAACTCAGTAACAACTATAGTACATAAGATGAATTGTGGTCCTTTTGTCCTTCTAGACTTATGGTAATTTGTTACTCCTAATTTTTGAGATCTGCTGAACTGCCAGAAGATGGTGCTTTTGTGGTAGTGATACGAGTACTTAAAAGATTAATTGGAGTGGGAAGAGTAAATATTGAGGAGGGGTGGAGAAGCTGAGGTGATTTGAGTTTGTTTTTAGTTCAGATCTCAGTGTGAAAAAAGGTGTTCTGTTTCATCCTTGAAAACAGTTATTAAAGTATCTGTTCAGCCTGGGAGAGACTCTGTATCTTCTTTGTGCATATTGTCTTATTTAAAGGACACGTGTTTTTGTCTACGATCACAAATTTGCCTGGGTTATCAGGTTTTTAGGTTTGTAAATAGGTTCTTCTATATCTGCCTGATAAAACAGCCAAATTTAGAACTTGAGATAGACAATTCTAAATGAACTTGAGCCTAAACTACTCACATTACTCTTGTCTAAATTGATCTCATCCCTCCGCCTTCCTCTCCCTCCAAAAAATATCTGCTTTCGATGTCTNTGCTTTTGATGTCTAGTGGATCAGACAAAGAAAGAGGCAGAACCTATACCAGAAACTGTAAAGTCTGAGGAGAAGGAGACCACAAAGAACGTCCAACAGATAGTGAGCACCAAAGGCCCCCCTGAAAAACGAATGAGACTTCAGTGAGCAATGGGTAGGAGAGAAGCTTGTAAGACTCCTCTTGCTCATTATTAATACCTCATTACTGTGACAGGCTTTTGAACTTTAAAATTCTCTGTCACAACCCTTCCATTTGTATGACTGTGCTTGTTCTTTAAAAAAGGATGTAAGGATCCTCATGGTTTTGATATGAATATTTTTTATGTATGTTTTGTAACCTTTCCCTTATTGGACTTGAACAGCCTCCTTACTCAAATGTATACTGCTATATACATCCAAAAACAAAATAAAGGTATTTATATAAATCATTTTCTCGTGACTTTTTCCCCTTATTTCTCTCACTGAAATGTTTTCAGATGCACTTTGTAAACATAAAGGATTAATGTGAAAGCAGTAACTAAGCTCATTTTCTTTTATTGTGTATTTCTCAGTATTAAAATAATAAAGTACAATTTGAAAGATAAAGGGAAAAACCTGCAGGTACTATAACAGTGCTATGAAGTTTCTTTGTGGAGTTATTTTTAAAACTGTAACTTGTAATTATTCTCTTCATGCAGTTTTACTTTTATCATATTACTGTGTCTTTTGTAAGTACTTCTCCATGTTTACTTAGTTTTTATAGACTATTTATTTTAGTGACTGAATAATTCCCATGAGTGATTCTGTTTTCTTTAAACTCTCCCTGTAGTCTACTTAAGGCTATAGTGATTACATTTGTGTATAATGGCTTTTCTTTAGTGCTTCTTTTTTTTTTTCTTTAGTGCTTTTTCTTTAGGTTAGAGGCCCACCAGTATAATCACTGGAATCTATACTCTCTCTCTTTCTTATAATTCTAAGTTCATAGTGTCAGGTTGTTTTTCTCAAAAGGTTTGGAACCAGTTATTCAAACATAAAAGTATGAAAGTACTTCTCCAGAATCTGGCTACCACTGAATATTGTCATTTTTATTTTTAGTGTCAATTAAGTAACAGAAATATGTTTTAAGTGGTTGAATAATTTCTCATCTTTGATTTTGCTTTTATGAAATGTCTGACTTTTGTATGGTAAGATTTTTAGCTTTTTATTTTGACATAATTGCAAACTTCTGGAAGATTTGCAGGAATAGAATAAAGAATTCCTACATATATACCTTTTGCCCAGATTCCTCATATATTAACATTTTCCATACTTGTTTTATTCTTTAATTTCTTGCTTCTAACTCTTACTGTCAATTGCTTTTTCTCTTTCTCTTTCTGTGTATATATATAATACACATGCTTATTTATACCTTTAATTTCAGATTGTGTCTGTTGCATATCCTAAAATCAAGAACATTCACTTACATAGCCACAGTACAATTATCAGAATTAAGCTGGCATGATTTACTGTCTAATCTGTAGATCTCATTTAGATCTTGCCAGTGGTGCCAAGAAATTACAACAAAATAATAAATTCACAGCAAAAGAGTATCTTGAATTACGCATTGGATTTAGTTGCCCTGTGTGTTTAGTCTGCTTTGATCTGAACAATTCTTTAATCTTCCTTGTTTTTCATGACTTGCTATTTAAAGGGTTTAGGCCAGTTATTTTGTTGACTGGCTTTCAATTTGGGTGTGTATGATACATTTCCATGATTAAATTCACCTCACATGTTTTTGTGAGGAATACCATGAAAAGGTGCTTATGGAGGCACATGCTGTCAGTTTGCCTCATTTCTGGTGATGTTAGGTTTGATCATTTGGTTAAAGTAGTGTTAGGGTACTTCACTGTGAAGTTACTATTTTTCCTTTTGTAATTTATAGGTATCTTGTGGGGAAATAGTGTAAGGCTTTGTAAATATCCTATTATTCCTTAACCTTTTTACCCAGTAGTTAGAATCCATTGATCATTTTCTCTGAATCATTTATTATTATGATGGTTGCCCAATGTCCATTTTCTAATTCCATCAGTACTTTTATATTTATTGGGGTTTTTTTTGTTTGTTTGTTACAAAGAATAGCTTTCCTCTGTTTCCTGCTTATTTATATCATTGTGGACTCGTGGACTTGTGGGTTCTTAATGTATTCAACAAATTATATTTCTTTACTATCATTATTTACATTGCTGCTCACATTTGTCTCAGATTGGGCTAGTGGGGGTCCCTTCAAGCTGATTCCTGTGTCCTTTTGAAATGACGCCTGTCATTTATTGAGCATTTTCTTACATGTTAATATAATAACATATTTCAGGCTTATCCCAACCCTGGAGTCAGCCATTTCTCTAAGGATCCCTGGTACCTTTTGGTGGAAAATGCATTTGGGAACCCAAGATGTGTGTGCTACATGTGCTCATTTGCTACTGGGGTATTATTGCTTCTAGGCCTTGTCAGTTGACAATTAAGAAATAGATATATACATACATGGGTGAATGAATATACAATAACATCCACACACATCAGTATCTATCTGTGGTATGTATAAAAAGCCATCTGTTCACATGGATACCATCAGTTGCAGTCCATGACTACTGGGTTCGCTATCCTCTGCCATATTTGTAACTCTCTTCCACATTGATGAGAATTCTGGTTGCTGTTCTCTAATAGTGTTATTTATTTGCTTAATCCTAGAGTAACAAAGTCTTAGAATTACTAACCTATACTACAGCAAAAAAGAAACCTGTAAGAGTTCAGTATTTGCTTAGGGTTCTTTTTGTCTTTAGCTCAAGGGTTATATATATAGTGCATATACTGTGTTTAAAAATTATTTGGATTAATGTTTTTTCCTCTTCATTGTGGTTACATCACTCACTTATTAAATGGTTCATTACGTTTGGTTCTGTTTTTAATTCCAGTTTAGTTTTCTGCTTCATCTTACTTATTCTTTCTGCTTTGTTGTTGTAGTAGTATTGTTTTGAGGTGTGTGAGATAAATAACGTGGCTGTAAATGTCAGAGCTGTCCAAAAAAGATTCTCAGTACCACACCCCTTCCTCTTCAACCCCATTCATTTCTTTGTCTTTTCCACCTCATTCCTACTTCCCCAAAATAACCAGTTAGTTTCTAGTTTATCTTTACTAGATTTCTTTTCTACAAAGGAATAGATATTTTTTCATTTCCTCTCTTATACAAAGGGCAACATATTTTATAAAATTTTGCACTTTGCTTATTTTCCATTTATTTAGGCATGAACTTGAGACATAAAGGTATCAACTCTTTGTCATGTTTGCTTCAAGTATTTTTCCAGCTTTTTTTTTCAGCAAAGCTCCTTTTCTTTCAGCTACATTATAAAATAAATACCACTTATAGAAACGTACAGAAAATAATAAGAGTACAACTCATTAAAACTGTGTAAATCACCATGCAGGTAAAGAAGTTGAATATTGCCAATACCCCAGAATCTCCATTATGTCCTTTCCTAATCACAACACTTGTCCTTTTGATCATAGGTCACCGTTATCCTAGTTTTATGGTTAATCATTCGTTTTCTTTAAATTTTTACTATGTAACCATACATCTCTAAATAAGTATATAGTTTTGATTGCCTGTTTATTTTTTATATAGATGGATTCAGTGTTTCATGTTTTCTTTTGTTTAATATTATGTTTATGAGGTTTATCAAAGTTGTCTCATGTTATTGTAGTTCTTTATTTTCATTTCTGTGTAGCAGTCCTTTACATAAATAGATTACAGCTTTTAAAATGTGTTTTAATGGTGATGGACATTTGGATTGTTATAGTTTTGGCTATTATGAAAAACTTTTATGAATATTCTTGTACTTTTGCATATCATAGGCTGAATTGTATGTCCATCCCCCAGTACCTCAGAATGTGACCTTATTGGGAAATAGGGTCATTGCATATGTAATTAGTAAAGATGAAGTCATGTTAATCTTAATTAGGCTGGGCCCCTAATCCGGTATGACTGATGTCCCTATAAAAAAAGGGCCATGTGAATAGACCACAGGAGAACACCATGCCAAGATGAAGGACTGGAGTGATCCATCTACAAGCCTGGGAATTCCAGAGATTTCCAACAAATCACCAGAAGCTAGAAAGAAGCAAGGAAAAATTCCTTTATAGGTTTCGGGAAGATCATGGCCCTGCTGACGCCTTGATTTTGGACTTCTAGCCTTCAGAACTTTGAGACAATAAATTTCTTTTGCTTTAAAACACCAGTTTGTGGTACTTCGTTTTGGGAGCCCTAGGAAATGAGTAACAGTGTACATGTGTTCATGTTACTGTTTTATACAAATTGCTGGGTCACAAGTATGACTTTATGCTACTTCCGTTGATATTGCTAAACTATTTTTCAGAGTTGCTGTATCCGTTTATATTCTCATCAGTAGTTTATGAAAGTTCCTGTTCCCCATCTTTGTTGACCCTTGATACCATCAATTAAAGACAAATTTGTTTATTCTAATGAGTGTACAGTGATACCTTATTGAGGCTGAAATTTGTATTTTCTGGTATTGACATTAAGCATCCTTTTGTGATTATTGGCAATTTGAATATTTTTGTGAAGTGTGTCTTTTGCACATTTTTGTGGGGCTTTTTTTTTTTTCCTTTGTCATTTGGAGTCGTAATAGTTCTTGATCTGTTTTGGATAAGAGTGTTTTTGTCCCTTATTTGTATTGTGTTTAAATATATCTTTTCCATTCTGGCTTGCCTTTTTATTCTATTGATGGTAATCTAAAAATGAATAGAAGTTCTTAATTTTAATGTAGTTCAGTTTCTTTTCCTTTTTGTGTCCTATTTGAGGTTTTTCTCTTCATTGAGTTTATGGAGGTATGCTCCTATGTCTATTTAGAAGCTCCGTTATTATACATTTCACATTCAGAAATGTGGTCCATTTGGTGGGGATTGACTGATAGGTCAGTTTGGGGAGAACTGACATTTTAGCAATATCTTGTCTTCAGAACCACAGACATGCTGTATTTCTCCATTTATTTAGGTTTTCTTTAATTTCTCTTAGAGTTTTGAGAATACAGGTCTTGTACATGTTTTGTTAAATTTATTCCGAGGGACACCTGGGTGGCTCAGTTGGTTAAGCATCTGCTTTCTACTCAGGTCACGATCCAGGGTCCTGGGATTGAGTCCCACGTCGGGTTCCTTGCTCAGCGAGGAGCCCGCTTCTCCCTCTGCCTGCTGCTCCCCCTGCTTGTGTGCACACACTCTCTCTCTCTCTGACAAAGAAAATCTTTAAAAAAAATTTATTCCAAGACATGTTTTTTATACTATTATAAAAGATACTTTAAAAGTTTTCATTTACATTTTGTCTGTCTTAGTATGTAGACATATAGTTGTGTTTTTTGTATATTTGACCTTGTAGCCTGTTCCTTTGCTAAATTCAGTTAGTTCTGGTGGGTTTTTTTGTACATTGCTTATGATTTTCTACATCCATGATGTCACCTGGGAACAAAAAGTTTTATTTCTGTTAAATAACATAAAATTTATCATCTTAGCCATTTTTGAGTATATAGTTGCATGGCATTAAGTACATTCATATTATTATGCAACGATCGCCATCCATCTCCAGAACTTCTTCATCATCCCAAACTGAAACTCCATACTCACTAAACAATAACTCCCCTTTTCCCCTTCCCCCAGACCCTGGTAGCCAGCGTACTGTATGTCACTATGAATTTGACTACTCTAGGTACTTCGTGTAAATGGGAATCATACAATATTTATCTATTTGTGTCTGGTTTATTTTAGTTAACATAAGGTGTTCAGGGTTTATCTATGTTCGAGTAAGTGTCAGAATTTTCTTTTTAAGGCTAAATAATACTCCATTGTATGTATGTACGTGTGTATTCACACACATTCTGTTTATTCAGTCAGTGGACATTTGAGTTTCCACATTTTGACTGTTGTGAATAATGCTGCTATAAACATTCATGTACAAATGTGTTTGAGTCCCTGCTTTCAGTTCGTTTGAATGTGCACCCAAAAATGATAATTGTTTTCTTAGGGAACTGTTACACTGTTTTCCATGGCAGCTGCCTCATTTTACATTCCAGCCAACCATGTACAAGACTTCCATTTTCTCCACATCCTCACCAACACTTGTTGGTTATTTTTGTTTTTTGTTTATTTGTTTTGAAATTAGCCATCCTAATGGATGTGAAGTGGTATCTCATTGTGGGTTTGGTTTCCGTTTTCCGCATACAGTTCTGACATCAATTCCAATGTGTGTATTTTTTCCACACCACCAAGGATTCTGAGACCCCAGCTGGGTGTCCTGTAATTCAACTCAGTTTTGACCTACAGTTCAACTCAATTCTGACACCGTCTACCTGGAGACAGTGTCAGATCCCACAGGTTAAGGGCATAGTCTATAAGACTACCCACTTAAGATGCCAATTACAAGTCCAAGTTGTCTCCTGGGCCTCTGACAGCTTGGCTATAGGAGGTGCCCACAACCCCCTCTTCCAGTTAGTTTGCTAGTGGCATTCAGAACTCGGAGAAACAGTTTACTTCCTAGATTACTAGTTTGTTTAAGAAAGGTGGTAATACAATTCAGGAACAGCCAGTTGGAAGAGATGTGTAGGGCAAGATATGTGGGAAGGGGTATAGAGCTTCTGTGACTTTCCTGGGTGTGCTATTCTTCCCAAATCACATGTTCACCAACTCACAATCTCTTTGAACCCTGTGCTTTTGGGCTTTTATGAAGGCTTCATTACATAGAGATGCTTGGTTAAGTCATTGGCCATTAGTGATTGAACTTAATCTCCATCCCTTTTACTCATGGGGTGGGGTGGGGAGGGACTGAAAATCCCAACCCTCTAATCACATGGTTGGTTCTTCAGGTGACCAGCTCCCATGTTCAGGTGACCTCAGGGCATTCCAGAAGTCACCTAGTAACACAAAAAGGCACCTTTGTGGCTCTCCTCACTTAGGAAATCCCAAGGTTTTTAGCACTGTGCCAGGAAGAAAATGAAAGTCAACTGTATATTTCTTATTAAGAAACACAATATCCCACCCATCTAATGATTAGGGATGTTGAGCTTCTTTTAATGTATCATTTGTGTATCTTTTTTTTAAATTGAAGTGTTTCATTAAAAATCTCACAAAATGATAGGGCAACTATTTTCCAGGAAATGTCTTGAGTTATCTGCACTTTTTAAAAAAAGATTTTATTTATTTGACAGAGACACAGCGAGAGAGAGGGAACATAAGCAGGGGGAGTGGTAGAGGGAGAAGGAGGCTTCCGCAGAGCAGAGAGCCTGATGGAAGCCTGGATCCCAGACCCCTGGGATCATGACCTGAGCCCAATCGAAGGCAGACGCTTTTTAACTGAGCCACCCAGGTGTCCCTATCAGCATATTTTTTAATCGGGTTTTTTTGTTCTTGAGTTTTGGGAGTTCTTTATATATTCTGGATATGAATCCTTTGACAGATACATGATTTGTAAATATATTCTATTCTGGGGGTTGTTTCACTCTTGATAGTATTCTTTGATGTACAAAAGCTTTTAATTTTGATGAAGTCTAGTTTATTCTTTTGTTACCTATGATTTTGTGACCAAATAACAATGAGTTTGCTCTTTGGTGAGTTACAGATAAAGGTTACACTGGGTGGAGTTGGCACACAAAGGAAACTTTATTTTCAACAAATAAGGAGATCACAGGGAATAACTTACCATGGGGGTGAGTGGGTTTTTTTTATTTAGGGTTAGGATGAATAGGAAGGTGAGCTTTGTTACTGCATGGAGAGGTGGACATAGGTTGTGTAGGCTGCTTCGAAGACATACCTATACATGTATCCTGTGTTAGGTTAATAGAGTTTGTGCTCGTCCTCGGGTGGAGACTTAACGTACAATGAGGTAGAGGTAACTGTCTGATACTCTGTGATCCACCTGCTCTGGAGTGGTCACTCTCAAACTGGTTAGGCCTGCGGAGCTCTTCCTGTTGTTTGCCTCTAAAAGATAAGGTTAACATTCCTGTGAAGAGAAAGGGGTGTCAGTAGGGGTCTTGCTGGTGACAAGTTTTAGCCTCATTAACCCTATGGGGCACAGTTCTAATTTTGGTGTCATTTTGAAGAAATCATTGCCAAATCCAGTGTCATTATTTCCCCCTGCATTTTCTACTAAGTATTTCATAGTTTAAGTTCTTAAATTTAGGTCTGTGATCCATTTTGAATTAATTTTTATATTTGATATTAGATAAGGGTCTATAACTTCATTCATATGCATGTTGATATACAGTTTTCCCAACACCATTTGTTGAAAAGACTCTCATTTCCCCGTTGAATGGTCATGGTACTCTTGTTGAAAATCACTTAACTACATATATGAAGGCTTATGTGAAGGTCTGGGCTCCCTATTCCATTGATCTGTATGTTTATTTTTATGCCAGCCACACACTTGATTACTGTACCCTTGTAATAAGTTTTGAATTTGTAACTGGACTAATAGGAATTTGTTCTTGGTGAGTTACAGGTAGATAATACTCCAGATAGCCTTGTCACATAAAATAATATTTATTTGCAGCAAATGAGATCATGGGGAATAATTTCCAAAGCTGTGACTCCCTGAGCAGGGTGTAAGCAGGGTTTTTTAGATTTAGGGTTTAGGATGCATATTCAGAAAGGGGAACTTTGTCATGGCTTGTAAAGGTAGGTATAAGGTTGCACAGGCTTACTTAGAAAACATGCTATACACACATCATATATATGTTATGTTAAAGAAGCTTGTGTTCCTCCTAGGGTGGAGACTTTTAACATGATGAAGCCGAGGTAACTGTGGAACACTTGGCTCATGTGTGCACGCATTGACTCGTTGGCTGTCAGTTGACCTTGAGTCTAGGCTATTGCAGAGAAGGCTGGTGTATTTATTAGTGGGGTCTGAAAAGAAACAGCTAGCTGATGAAGGAGAAACATTTCTCTGAAAAACAAGCTTTAAATTTTCTACTAATTTTTACCTCATTAACCCCATGGGGCACACTTTCAAAATCAGAAGTATGAGGCCTCAAAACTGTTCTTCCCTTTCAAGATTTTTTTGGCTATTTGGGATGTCTTGAATTTCCATGTGAATTTTAGAGTTTATAGTTTTATATTGCCCATAATTCTGTGTTCTTTTAATGTCTGCAGGATCTGTAGTTTGGTCCCCATTTTTCCATTCTTTTTTTTTTTTTTAAGATTTTTTGTATTTATTTGACACATGCAGCGAGAGAGGGAACACAAGCACGGGTAGTGGGAGAGGGAGAAGCTGGCTTCCTGCTGAGCAGGGAGCCCGATGTGAATGTGGAATGTGGGGCTCAATCCCAGCACCCTGGGATCATGACCTGAGCTTAAGGCAGACACTTAATGACTGAGCCACCCACGTGCCCCCCCCGCCTTTTTTCCATTCTTGATAGTTACCATTTATCTTTTTCAGTGTTGCTAACATTCCACTCATTTTATTAACCTTTTCAAAGAACCATTGTTACCAAAACCCAAATTCGGCTGCCTGTTGCTGGAAAGTCCAATACTCAAGAGACAAGTTTTGACTGGAAAGGAATATGAGCTTTATTCAGGAGGCCGGCTACCCTTGGAAAAGGTGGACTCTTGTCCAAAGGCCAACTCCAAGGTTTCTGTCTAGCCCAAGGATTATTAAAGGTGTTTAGGCAGTTAATCAGTACGGGGAGTGCAGGGTCTGTAACATTTCTTGATTATGTGCAGATTCAATGGTGCCAGCTACAGACATCATCTCAGTACTTGGAGATTGTGCACAGGGCTCTGGTTCTTTGGTGTCCGGGGGTCATGCAAGGGAGGTCTGGTTTCTGTTTTGTGAATACAGAAGTGCTCTGTTTTTTTTCTGGGAAAGGATGCGTGATCTATAGATATACAAAGAAAGTTTAACCACTTGGGCTAAGGGTATTTGCTAAACTTTAAAGACTACTATAGATTTTTCAGAGCAGCCAAGACTTCACCATGGTTTTGTTCTCTCTGTTGTGGTGGTGTTTTGTTTTGTTTACTCAGTGACTCTTGGTTGTTCATATTTGTAATTGCAGATCTATACCAAACAATATATTTACTCAGATTAAACTTCTCTTTAATATGTGTGTGTCAGTGAGTGCGGTTTTTCCTCTGGTGATTTGGGGGTGGGGCAGGATGTTTAGGTACTAAGTCTTCTGGGTGTGATAACTTCCCCATCTTTCTTGGTAGTCATAGGTTACCTGAGGCACAGATTGCCTTGCCTTCAACACTAGTTACTCCCTAGGAATATTTTCTGCCCTTGCTTTCTGCAGCATCATAATTTTATTCCTTCCTCCCCTTCCCTCCCTCCCTCCCTCCCTTTCTCTATCCTTACCTTACTGGCTCCCTGCTTGCTTCATTTCATTTGCCTTTGTGAGCTATTCTTCATCAGTGTCCCCTACTCTTGGGCCCTTTTCTCTGTTCCCTCTACTTTCCACAGGAAATCTTAACCCTGCTATGACTTTAGTTTCCTTTTATGTGTTGGAAACTCACAAATGTATATATCTAGGTCAGATTTCTCTGCTGAATTTGAGACCTTTTATTTACACCCCCACCAAGTCAGTGCAGGTGAAGGGAGTAACAAGTAACAAGGATAAAGATCCTGAGGGAAGAGTATGCTTCAGTGTGTTAGTGCATCAGCAAGGAGAACAGCTATAGTGGAATGAACAAAGGGCAGAATATATAGGAGATGGACAGCTATGTATAGAAGAATGAAACTCGACCATTCTCTCACAGCATACACACAGATAAACTCGAAATGGATGAAAGACCTCAACGTGTGGCGGAATCTATCAAAATCCTAGAGGAGAACATAGGCAATTGCCCACAGTAACTTCTTTCAAGAAACGTCTCCAAAGGCAAAGGAAACAAAAGCGAAAATGAACTTTTGGGACTTCATCAAGATAAAAAGTTTCTGGGGCGCCTGGGTGGCTCAGTGGGTTAAGCCTCTGACTTCAGCTCAGGTCATGATCTCGGGGTCCCGGGATCAAGCCCTGCATCGGGCTCACCAGGGAGCCTGCTTCCTCCTCTCTCTCTGCCTGCCTCTCTGCCTACTTGTGATCTCTCTCTGTCAAATAAATAAATAAAATCTTTAAAAAAAAAAGATAAAAACCTTCTGCACAGCAAAGGAAACAGTCAACAAAACAGAGGCAACCCATGGAATGGAAGAAGGTATTCACAAATGATACTGCAGACAAAGGGCTGATATCCAAGATCTATAGAGAACTCCTCAAGCTCAACACCCCAAAAAAAGATAACGTGTCAAAAAATGGGCAGAAGACGTGAACAGACACTTCTTTAAAGAAGACATACAAATGGGGGCGCCTGGGTGGCTCAGTGGGTTAAAGCTGCTGCCTTCGGCTCAGGTCATGATCCCAGGGTCCTGGGATCGAGCCCCACATCGGGCTCTCTGCTCAGCAGGGAGCCTGCTTCCTCCTTTCTCCCTGCCTGCCTCTCTCCCTACTTGTAATCTCTCTGTAAAATAAATAAATAAAATCTTAAAAAAAAAAAAAAGACATACAAATGGCTAAGGTCATGATCCCAGGGTCCTGGGTTTGGGTCCCACATTGGGCTTCTTGCTCAGCAGGGAACCTGATTCTCCCTTTGCCTCTGCCTGCCACTCTGCCTGCTTGTGCTCTCTCTCGCTCTGACATATAAATAAATAAAATCTTAAAAAAAAAAACGGCTAACAGACACATGAAAAAATGTTCATCATCACTAGCCATCAGGAAAATTCAAATCAAAACCACAATGAGANACAACAAGTGTTGGAGAGGATGTGGAGAAAGGGGAACCCTCTTACACTGTTGGTGGGAATGCAAGTTGGTGCAGCCACTTTGGAAAACAGTGTGGAGATTCCTCAAAAAATTAAAAATAGAGCTACCCTATGACCCTGCAATTGCACTACTGGGTATTTACCCCAAAGATACAGATGTAGTGAAAAGAAGGGCCATATGTACCCCAATGTTCATAGCAGCAATGTCCACAATTGCCAAACCGTGGAAAGAACCGAGATGCCCTTTAGCAGACAAATGGATAAAGAAGATGTGGTCCATATATACAACGGAATATTACGCAGCCATCAGAAAGGATGAATACCCAACTTTTGTATCAACATGGACGGGACTGGAGGAGATTATGCTGAGTGAAATAAGTCAAGCAGAGAAAGTCAATTATATGGTTTCTCTTACTTGTGGAACATAAGGAATAAAATGGAGGACATTAGGAGAAGGAAGGGAAAAGTGAATATGGGTAAGTTGGAGGGGGAGACGAAAGATGAGAGACTCTGGGTTCTGAGAAACAAATTGAGGGTTATGGAGGGGAGGGAATGGGGGATGGGTGAACCTGGTGGTGAGTATTAAGGAGAGCATGGAGCACTGGGTGTGGTGCATAAACAATGAATCTTGGAACACTGAAAAAAATAAAATTAAGATGTTAAAAAATAAATATAAAATAAAATTACAGTAAAAACTTCAAGAAAAATAGGGAAAAAGAAAATGTAGGAGATGAGTCAGAGAGGGAGGGGCAGGTATTGGTGGCAGGAGGTATATTGACTAGGACCTTGTAGAACATTCTGTAGACTTTTACTGTGAATGAGATGGGAAACAATTGGAGGATTCCAAGCAAAGTAATGATAGGATGTGTGATATGATATGATATGAAGTGATATGATATAATACGACTTATGTTGTAACAATTCATTCTGTCCCTGTGTGGGAATTGACTGATGTGGATAGGATGGAAGTACAAGACAAGTTAGGGGTTTATGGCAATAATCTAGGTGGGAGATGATGGCAGCTTTGACTAGTATGATGATAGTGGGGGTGGTGAGAAGGGAGCAGATTCTGTATATATTCTGAAGATTGGATTTGCTGACAGATTGGATGCGTGAGGTATGACAAAGAGGACACAAGGATGACCCTAAGATTTTTTGTTCTGAGCATCACAAAGGATAGAACTGTCATTAACTGAGATGAAGAAGACTGGCACAAGCAGGTTTAGGGGTGTGGTTGGGAGGGGGAGATAAAGAACTCAGTTTGGACATATTTACTTTGAGATGCCAGTTAGACATTCAAGTGGTGATGCCAAGTAGTCAGTTGGAGGCATGAATCTGGATTTTAAGGAAGTGCCAGGCTGGAGAGCATATATATATATATATATATGCCACTTTCTGGCCTGCCAGGTCTCTGTGGATAGGTCTGCTGTCAGTCTAATATTTCTACCATTGTATGTTATAGACCTCTTGTCCCGAGCTGCTTTCAGGATTTTCTCTTTGTCACTAAGACTTGTAAGTTTTACTATGAGATGACGGGGTGTGGACCTATTTTTATTGATTTTGAGGGGGGTTCTCTGTGCCTCCTGGATTTTGATGCTTGTTCCCTTTGCCAGATTAGGGAAATT